>APFE030713821.1:416797-435026 GCA_000404065.3 Pinus taeda
AAGTTTAGGACCCGAAAAAATGCTAAAAATAGTAAACTGTGCTATAATTAAGGAAACTGAAAAACTGAAAGAGACAGATGTGGGGGTCGAAATGGGATAGGTGGGTGGCCACCAACATCCACCTGGATCATTCCTCCCCCCTTAGGAAGCAATGGTCCCCATTGCGTTGAGTTCCTCCATTTGCTGAACTTGTCCTGCAATCTCTGATGTGTACAGTAATGGTGGGAAGCATGGTCGACGATGGTCCACATTGAACACTTGGTGCAGGCAAAGGAATGAAGGAATGTTGTGCTTCAAAGCATTGTTGCCCATAGCCTTGGTATTGGTGTAAGGACCATGTCGGAGTGGTCAAAGCTTCTGATGGGCTCTTGTAAGGCATTCTTTCTATAGATGTAACCACACTTTGTCGCCCACCTGAAACTTATGTGGTACCCTTGTGGATGAGGAGAAGTTGTTCCTGTGTTCTGTCATGACCGTATCCCTTTGCTGTTGCTGATGCTGTGTGGAGGAACCCTTTACGGGGGTCATGGATATGGTGACAATCTTCCCCTTACTTTGGGAGTGAACCAGACAGATGAATTTCTTGGTCTGGAAGATGAGCTTGCTGCCTTTCTTAGCAGTGATCAAAGATGTAGCGGTAGGTGGGGCTACCTCCGGTATCCTGTATAATGAATTATTCAAAGCAATAATGACAGCACGAGGCCTTGACTCATACATAGCATGTCGCTTCCACAAGTATGGCTGGCCTAATAATACATCAAAAACATCCAGAGGTGTAACATCACATAATACCTCGTCCGTGAATGGTTTGATGCTGTAGGGAAGGCAGCAATGCTGGCGAACTTTGAGATCTCGTCCTTCATGAAGCCACCTGATACTGTACAGCTCTAGGTGTAGTGTAGTCAGTAGGCCCAACCGCTTCACTACCTCTGCTGAAATAAGGTTCTTTTGGTTGCCACTATCGACAATGAATTGCAGTGGCGAACCCTTCACCCACATTTGTGAGTGGAAAAGATGCTCCCCCTCCTCTGGGTCTTCGGGCTCATTCTTCTGGATCTTGGCAGTGGCAACAGTGGCACTGGGATCCGCATCAATGATCTTCTTCGCTTTTCCATTCCACTTGTCGGGTTCTGGCTCAGGGTCGGAACATGCATCTGATTCGGAAGCCTTCAACTCGGCCACCATCGACTGCTTGGTCCGACACTCATTTTTGTTATGACTGGGACTCTTATGGAACTCACACCACTTTCCTTTGTCCTTCTTTGGCTTCGTGGTGTTGTTCTTTTCTTGCGGCTTCGACAGGTTGTCTTAGGTCACCTCGCCTTGCCTTTGTCCTTTGGTCTTCGGATTTGTAGATCCAAAGTCTCGCTTCTTCTGTTTGAACTTTTGCTCGATTTTGACAGCGTATTGGTACACCGTGCTGATCAAGGAGATGTTCAGGAACTCCATCTCTTCCTGGATGTATCTGTGTAGGCAGCCGCGGTATTTGAGTACTAGATGTAGCTCAGAATCTTTGATACCCAACTGTGTGCGAAGGGTGTGAAAAATGTTTGTGAACTCAGGCACATCTCGGTCCCGTCCCTGCCGCAGCATGGTCCATTTGATGTATTTGTCCTCATAGCTTTTGACAGGGTAGTATTGGTCCCTGATAGCATCTCAGAATGATTCCAAGTGGGTGCAGCTGAAAATAGTGAGCCAATACTTTCATCCTTCTGCTCGCAGTAGGTTTCCCACCAGTCTTTGACATGGGGGGCTGCTTTGAGAAGAGCGAAAACAATCTTTTCCCGAATTGAAAATTCATGAATAGAAAAATAACCCTCTAGCAGATTTAACCATTTATCTACGACATCTGCGTCTATTTTACCCTCGAAGATGGGGATTTCAAAATTAACTTGTACCTTAAAGGGTGTGGCGTTTCTAGAGTAGCTGCTGGAAGCCGATGCGTCGCCTCTGGGTAGCCGCAGAAGAATCTGCGCAAAGTTATCCATCATCGCGTTCCTTTGCCGCTCGAGCGCTTCTTCGAGCAAGATTTTGATAGGATCTCCTGCCCCCTTGTCTTTCTTCTCATCCGCCATGGGAGGCCGTCGGATTTGCGAGGCTGGTCTTGCAAAGGTTCGATCAGTTCAAGCCCTAACTCCTTTATATCCCAACCTCGTTGGGGACATGCAAGAGAAAACAAGAAAAGCAGACGCTCTGATACCACTGATCCGGATTTAAACAGGAACGCAATAAAATACAAAGATAACCATATACACAAAGATGCAGCGGAAATAATACTTCATTTCATTAATGGGAAACACTGAAATATGCTTACAACCAAAAATGGAAATAAACCGGCTAGGGTGGTGGTAGCTTATCTCTGAGAAGGGATGTGGTCGCTACATGCCTCTGAACTGTTCCGAACTATGTTACAATGAGGCTCGAAGGCCTATTTAATGTTGAGAAATAATGGAAAACCCTTCACATTCCAAAACCTAACCCTAGAAGATGAAACGCCAAATTGTGGGCCCCGTTTTGGGTAAATTGGTACATCAATTTCCTGGGATCATAACTTTGGCATATGATCACCGTTTGACACATATGATAGCTCGTTAGAAATATCTATTTGATAACTACCACTTTGGGAAGGGCAACATCAATCCATGGACCCATGTTGCCCCCAGATTTTCCAAAAAACGTCGTTTAGGGCCTCAAAACGACTCTGGAAGTTCAGGACCTGAAAAAACTGCTAAAAGTAGTAAATTGTGCTACAATTACAGAAACTAAAAAACTAAAAGAGACAGTTGCAGGGGTCCAAATGGGATAGGTGGGTGGCCACCAACATCCACCTGGATCAAACCCACATTTGGGGAGTTTTTCAAATCATTACAAAATGGAAATGGAAAGCAACCCATTAGTGACAAGTGCAGCGTTACAAAAATGGCAAATTGCTTGGGTGATTGCTCGCCTTCCTTTGCCACTTGGATAGGAGCCCACCTTTAGTGAAATTACTTTTTAAACATTGCCTTAGTTTCCAAGAAAAATATAGTGTAAATGAGTGGGCCCACTTGGAGAAATTCGCGAATCGAAATGTCGCGGAGCGGAAGTGATTTTGGCCTTTGGGTCCCTGTGCGCCGCGCCCAAAGCTATATGCGCCGCACCACTTCGGAGATGATTTTGAGGTACCTTCCGAAGTCCAAATTGTGCCCAAGTGTGCTTGTTAGAAAGCCCTACCTGTCTACTTTCCAACCCATGTGGAATTACTGAATTTGGTGCTTATTTTCCCCTCCAAAACTTCAATCTCCCAAGACTGCTTCCTATGCGTCAAAATAGGGGCAGAGAGGTCATTTTTTGAGTGTTTTTGACCTTCTGAAGACTCAAAACTTGACCAAACTTCTTGGCTATGCACCAGAAGTCATGATTTTTCATTTTGAATCCAAAAATGAAAACCATTCTTGATTTTGAGCTCCCAATCATAACCGTCGTGCCAGTGGCGCAGCGCAGAGGGAGAAAAACCTATTTTGTGCCCAAAAATTTGTCAAGTGACCAAAATTGCCCCAAATTTTTTGAAATTTGGGCTGGAGGTTCTCTATGAAGTACTATGCTGGGCCATAAAGGCTTCAGCCAAGATTCGAAGCCTATCTTTCTCTTTTTGCCTCTTTTGTCTCTTTGTCTCTCTCC
The DNA here is from genome assembly GCA_000404065.3 of Pinus taeda. Lineage (NCBI taxonomy): Eukaryota > Viridiplantae > Streptophyta > Pinopsida > Pinales > Pinaceae > Pinus > Pinus taeda. The sequence goes on from APFE030713821.1 coordinate 420,458, forward strand.
CCAATTTCACCTTCAAACTCATTATCCGAGCCTTTGAACTCATGTTCCATGTCCTGTAGTGATAAACCATCTGCCTCGATATGGTTTTGTCCTTGTTAGCCTTCTCTAACAGTCTCTCAAGGTGGATGTTGATACACTCGAGCCAAGACTCTCAGTCATTGTTAATCTCTTGCTCTAATGGAGTGAGCTCAATCCTCCTATGTTGGGCAGCTTGGCGATTCTCGCGGATGTTTTGCAGCTCCATGATCTCATGCTGGTCTTCGAGCTATTTGTTCCTCTGCTCCAAATACCTGATAATCCACTTAGCCCTCTCCAAATTGAGAGACAAGGCTTGGATCTATGTTTGCTACTCCTGGATGGTCCTCCTCAGCTTGGCACTCTCCACATCTGTATCATCATCATGAATGAGGATAAAGTCGGCCTCTTGTTCACCTGATGGCCCCTCGTCATGCATGGGCCTCTTGCCCTTGTCTTGTACCTGTGTTGCCGATGTCGGAAGTGAGGCCCCTTCCACCCCGGGTGGAGATAACACTCGCTTTGCTGCTGCAAACAAATGTCTACTGCCTCTCTGATAGGTGATGAATACTGGCATAGTAGTGGTCTCATGGTACTCATACTAATGAGAAGGACCACCTATCTCATGTTCAACCTCTGATAATACCTGTGAAGTGTTGAAGAGGTCATGGGAGATGAAATCATCCCAAGTAATGCCCTACAATCCCAGCTGATGAACCACCAAAATCTTAATAAGAGCAAAGTGATAAACACTGTTAAGTTGCTGCTGAGGGTTTTGTGCTGCATGAAGGTGTTCATCCTCTCTATGTTCTTGCAAATGAAATATGGGATGTTCATCATCTGTACCCTGGTAAAGTGCATGAGCAACCTGATGTGATAGGCATACAAACGAGAGAACCTCCCCTCACAGCTGAAATATTTCATGATTAACTTCATTAGTGGAGCATATTCATCTTTCAAATATCGGAACGGAGAGACTCTTTAGAGCTGCCTCAAGAAACTGGCCTTAATGTAAGGCTCATAATGCTGCCGATCAACCTTCTATTTCTTGTGCCATAGTTCTCCAACATTCGGTATGCCGGTTGCTAATGAGACAGTTTCAGGTGTCAGTGTGAAGGTGACACTAGCCAAGATAGAGTGATCTCCATGTAGGTGAAGCACAAAAATATGGGCCATCTCATGATGAACTCAAACACTAGCTACCTTTTGACAAAACGCCAAACATGATAGATGTTGGAAACATGACATAGCAAGAGGGCATGCTTGCAATTCTGTGAGGGTGGTTGACTCATCCCTAACATGTTTGCCACTTTTATGATGTCTACGGGGAGCCTGTTCTTCTGAGGATGAATCACTTTGGGTTTCCACCTCATACTCCGATGAATGCTCAGATGCCATGATTGCTGTATATGGACCGTGCTTGGACTGCCCTTTGATGATGTATGAAACTATGTGTTGTTATGAACTCTGCCACCAAGGGGAACAATGCAAAAAGGGAGTGTTAGGAAGGGGAATAATATGATGGGATTAGGGGTTATGGGGGGGAATTTTGTTTAGGGACATGTAGGAGGGTTTGGGGATTTTATAAGGTATGGTTTTGGGGTTTTACATTGACAAATGAGTGGAGGGGATAGGTAATAGGGGTTTAGAAATGTTTTAGGGTAGGGAAAATAGGGAAAAATGGGATAGGGGGAAGGGAACAATGGAAAGAAGGGGAAAATGAGAGGGGAGGCAGAACCTTGGCATCAACACAACAAATTTGCAACCCTAAGAGCAATGGCTTTGATGATTTCAAGTGGTATGGTTTAGGCGTTTTTATTGCAACTATAAATGGCCATACACCACCATCATATTCACAAAAATATATGAGCAACCGAGATGTCGACCCTACCTGTCAATTGGAAGGGATTCAAAGGCGATTTGGTGCAATTGGGAGCAAGACCGAGCCTTTACGGGTGTGCGCCACGCAGCAAACCCAATGCACCGCGCTCTGTGTGTGCGCCACACCCGTGTAGTTTCACCACTGTGGGGTCGCACCCTGTGCACCGCGCTCTCTATGTGCGTCGCGCCCCTCTGCCTGTGCGCCGCGCCCTTGAAAACTCCTCCAAACTTACCCAAACGCGTGCTAGCTCTCTCACAATCACTTTGCAATGTTTCTCTTTACCTTGGTATGCAAAATGACTATGTTTCTTGTGGAAATTTTATATAAAGGCATTTGGAGTCATGGGTTTGATTTTTGTTTCTTCAAAACCCACTTTGCTAATGTTTTGTTTTGACACTTTTCTCTGATTTAATGCAACTCTGTATTTCACTTTTCCCTCTTGAATTTTTAGCTAAAATGATGAAATTTTTTGGCACTTTTTGCAGGGGTTGTTGACATGGCATTTGGCCAAGGAAACCATGACTACGCCTGAAGAGATCAACTAGAAACTTTTTTGAAAATTATCACAAATGACACACTATTTGACTTTTCTTCAAAACAGAGTTTTGAAGAACAGTCGTAATCTGTCAACATGACGATGAAAATCTTTAAATCATGACTTTGTAAGGACCTCCCTCTAACCTGCATAGCTTTATTGGACATGGTTGAAGACCAAATTGACTAATCCCTAGACCTAATGACTGAAAATGACTCTCGTCCATTAAAAGATCGAACATTGACTATCATGGACTTTAGTGAATATTGACAAAAGACCTAAGCCAACAGGTGCCAGACATGAGGGGAAATTACTAACACGACCTTTTCCGTCAGATTATGGCATGCCCCTAGCAGAATGCAGCTGAGTGAATGGAGCAAGACTCCCAAAAATGAAATGCAGAAAGAGTTTTGATCTTTGACGGAGGACTAGCAAGACCAACTCTAACAGATGCTTCAAAATTTTTACCTTTTATACCTATAGTTGTGATTGTTGTTTCATCACATGAGTCTAACCCCAAATGTTTTTGTATAGCAGCAACAGTCTTCTTCTTCTTGCCATCGAACTTCTTGGGTTTCAGCTCCGGATGCAAAGACCAACAATGTTCATCATCATGTCCATCCTTCTTGCAATGAGTGCATGAAGGTTTGGCTTTCTGTACAGCATTTGCCTTCCTCTCTTTCCATTTCTTCTTCGTCTTTTCCTTGTTCTTGTTTGCAGTGGGTTTTGATGATCCCCCAATCTCTGGGTTCACATTCTTGCCTCTAGCCTCTAGATGTGTAGCCTGAACAGATACCTCATCTATGTTATTGGGGTTAAACATGAGAATGGTGTGCCTCAAATAGCTATGTAGACCACCTGTATACTTAACAAAGTTTCAGGTGAGTCTAAAGAAATGCCTAGAATTAAAGCTCTTTTTCTAAATTACTAGGTATAGCTTTGTATGCTTGCGTCTTTAATTGGCAAAGAGTTTGCTAACTCATCGTAGCTTGTTTCATATAAGCTAGTGGATAGAATTGTTTTTTAATGGCAGAAACAAATTCAATCCAGGTAGAAATAATTTTACCATGCTTCTTCAAATCATCTTGTGTCCTGCCTTCCCACCGCACTAGGGCAGTTTCTCCAAGGCGAAGGCTAGCCAGCTGAATTTTACTCCTTTCTCAATCAATGTTATGCACCCTGCAATACACATCAATCTATCTAATCTAGTTATCTAGCTTTTCTACATTTAATTCTCCATCATATATTGGCAAATCAAATTTTACATCTAACTTAATAAAAAAAAATCTTCTTTTTATTTTCAAGGCTATCAGGAGGTGTTGATGTAGAAGGCTTTTCTCCTTTCTCTTTGCCCTCTAGGGAATCTAAAGAAGGTTCTTATGCTCCTTTATCTTTTTTCGAGGTGGAAGTACTTTCACCTCGACCTTTCTTGAATTCTCGATACATCTCATATACCATGGCTCTCATGGTCATGAAATTGTCCATGAACTGAGATTCTGATTCCAATGGAATCTCTTCTGCCATTTTCCTCCTAGGATAGACTGTTCCAATTTCTGGGTTAGCCTCAACCAGTTCTCCTTCTCCTAATTTGAGCTTTGACCTAGTTAGCATTCAACAATCCCGCACAAGCTTGTCTAACCTTGGCAAACCTAAAGCTCTGATACCTCTTGATCTAAAAATGAGATCTTAGACAATTATTAAGGTATTACAAACTCATGTGCATGGATTTTCCTATGTTACTTTATGCAATGGATCGATAAGATTGCAAAATACATAGACAGTGAAGCAGTAAAGAAGCATAATAGACAACACACATAAAAACAACAAGTTTAATAAGGAGTTCACCCAACACTCTTGAGCTACATCTCTTGGTCCAACCTTTAGTGGTGACCTCTCTATTATGTCTTCAAAAGCAGAGTTTTTACAAAAGTGAGCTCAATTTAAGTCTCACACAACAGATACAAAACAACAAGGCTTCACTTGGATCCTCCAAGTCTTTCTGAGTACACAGACTCTCCTCACTGATTCTCTGTCTCTGTTTGCTCTCTGTCTCAGCATTGCTTGCCTTTGTCTTCCATCTTCTATGGCTTTAAAGCCAATCGACGCTACCTATTCATTTCCTCTTCTCGGCTTTCTATCTCTCGGCCTCTGTCCACTCGAATCCCCCTTTTGAGCATTAAAAATCATTGCATAACATCTTTAGGGGAGGTGGCCACCTGTTCTGCAATGAAAGAGTGCATTGGGCCTTTGAAATCCCCGAATTGGCCATTCTCTGTTTACACAGAGAAATACATTCAAAACTGTGAAAATCTGCCAAATTGTCGCTTTATTGGATTTGAAATAATATAAATCCCGCCTTATAACTCCTATGGGGTCCACCTGTAAGTCACTATCGCATGTCACAAATGGCTACTCCATGGCTTCCCCTTTGTATTTAAAAATACATGAAAACATTGGAAAATCCTGCAAAAATGGCTTTATACAGATGTGAAATATTATATATGTGCATTAACAAACCCTTTCGGGTCCGGTTCATCGCATCAACGCTTTATCCTTTGTAATCGATTCATTTCGGGGAAATGCAAAATACAAAGGGAATTGCCACTTTCCAGATTTAAAAATATATGTGATATCGTCTATATTTTCATTGGGTTCGACCATCGCATCGCATATATATATGGCCTTGCTTCTTGTGTTTTCCGATTACGATATTGTGATGCGATTGATCGCAATAGCATACCACTCATACCCCGGGCCATTGTAAGCGTTCCTTTGTATTTACAATTGCGATTCTGTGATGCAACTTGGGCCATTGATCTGCATGCTTGATCAACGGTCTTCATTGACTCCGTTGATCTCTATCACAAGTTCCATGTGGTGTGCTTTGATTTCCTCTGCCTACCACCGTCGATTGCGATTTGTCGATCAGATCTAGACCGTTGATAGGCTAGATCTAACGGCTCCTATGCAAATTTGTCGATAACCTGTTTTTCCAGTATTTCTTCATATTTTTGGATCCCTATAGTGTTTTCTGCCATTTTGTGAAGGTTTTCTCATGCAATAATTTTGATCTTTTAGAGGATTTTTGAAGACTTAGAGGGTGTTTGGATCCATTTTGGATCAAGGAAGGTGATTATTGAGCTATAACTATCACCGACACAACCTGTAATTTGATCATATGAATCCAATAAAATGTAATTGGGAACAACAATTCTTCCACATAGAATTTACACAATTATATAAAAATATTACAGCAATTCATGACATAAGGAATATAATGTTTAACTTGGAAATATAACTGGAAAACCAATTTCAAATGGTCGTTCAGTATTTATTTTAACACTTTTGGGTTACAATACAGTGTGTAGGTTTATGGGTCATTCAACAATTATATAGAAAACCTTATTTTATGCATTCTTACCTCTTATCCATTCAACAATTATATAGCCAAGTCTCTTCTCTCCTTGCCTCTCGGCCAAAAGACTCGTAATGGGTTGATTTAGGAAAAGCTAGGGTAAATTGGGAAAGAAAATGGCTAGCAACAACCAAAGGCCTTGAATTTCCAGATAGGCCTCCCCTGTTTGATTCAAAGGGGAAATATTTTGCCCTTCAATAAGAGGACATTTCCTTTATTTATGAGATATAATATGGAAAAAAATATTCATGAATTCAAGGATGCTCTTAAAAAGGTGGGAGTGGTCACTGAGTTTGGAAAAGGATGTGACAAAATTGTTGATGATCATATTCAATTGCACAAATATTTTAAAGTGATAACAGCATTGTACGCTATAAGTATCTACAAGCTTCAAAATGGAAGCCTCATGACAGTAGAGTGTCAAAACTTTGGATTGCAGATGACAAATGGCATGATGCAAGTTCATGGGTCATCCATGGTGTTGATGGAATTTTCAATTCAAGGCTAAAGGTATTGGAAGGATAGTATGATGAAATAGTGCAACTTGAATTCTTCTTCAAATCTTTGGGTGTACCCAACCATATACAAACATAATACTATTTCTCCCTGTGGTGGGAATGAACAGGGAATTCTAGACAGCGAATACTGGAATCAAAATGTTGTCTAGTTTGGAAGTATATTGTACAAAAGTGGTCATGTTCCTCTCTAATATAAAGCAATATCTTATAACCAGTGGCCCTTGTAAAGTGAGATATTCAGACAATGGAGACATTCATATTTGTACCAGGGAAAAACATTTACAATTCCTGATGACTAGCAATGGAAAGAATTGTTTAAGGAGGTTCATCGAGAATAAATTTTACTAGGTAGCTGAGTCCTTTTAATCTTGAAATGCCTTTAGATTTGTTATTTTCAATTTACAATTTATTAAAAGTATATTAAATTTAATACATTAAAATTACAGTAAAACTTAGAAATTCAAGTTTTTTAATTACATTATAAAAAGCTCACTCATTTATGTTTAATTTTAAAATATTAGAAAAATAAATTTCAGATTTTTTATAATAAAACTTATCAAATATAGTGTAACATGCAACATTACCCCCACACAAAAAATTCATATAAAGAAAAACAAAAACAAAAACAAAATTACTACCTTCAAACCACACCCACCATATATCTAATTGACATTACCAACACATAAGAATTTATTAATACATAGATTTACCCGTTGGCATGGAATTGTCATGGTTTAGTTGATACAATATAAAATGTCGAATGGAACACCGGGTTAACAACCATGATTTATATTATTATTGTTTACTAGGTCCTTGAATAATTGGTTTGATATTACATATATATCTATGACTCGGAAGGTTATACCAAGGGTTGATTCATTCCCCAAGAAACCCACATTATGGTATACAGATGTCTCCTCCTTTGTGTGTCACGCATGACGTGGGAAAATTCTTGATTCTTTGCTCCACGTCGTTGATCATTTGTTGTGTCAATCTAATGGTCCATGGGTTTGGACGATGGTTGAGTAATCACCTAGCCCAACCCTCCTAGTTTTCAGTCATTTACAAACCCTCCAACGTAGGAACATTGCTCTGAAACTGCGTTTCTCCAACGATGGGTTTTTTATACTTTCTGAGGTATTTTCTTGTACACAATACTCTCAATGCTTGGTTGAAGTTCATGGCTGACAGGGCCTCATCCTTGACAGACTCTCGTGTTGGTGACTTCAGGTAGTATCTCTTTGTCAACAGTTTGCTTTGGGTTCATGCGCAGAATAGTCCTTTTCGGCTCCAGAACATGTAAGGTGTTATTCGAGTGATAGTTTTCTTTTTCTTCCAAGGGTATTTCTTTCCTTTCAATATTAACAGGTTAATTTTATGTCTAATGATAGGTTCCAGCATTGGTTTGGTTCCAATTTCTTTTGCAGGTACATTCCCTCACCCATTGTATTTACCGTAATTTTTTTAATGGGAATTTCTCAATTGTATGGCAAGTTTTCTAAATGTATCGCTTTCTGTTATAGGTGAAACCCTTTTCCCGATTTCCTTCGAATTGAAAGGATTATTTGGTAGCATAAGCGAGCAGAAGCAACTGACCCTCGTTTCTGTTTTTCCTCTTTCCAAGTGCCTTCTCGCATATCCTTTAATATGGAAATCCCACAGGGTTTTAGAAGAATATTTGGGCATGAATAGTTATGAGAATAGTCTTTAAATTGCTCGGCTAGCTCTACTGGACCCCAAGGGTTTCATGTGTATTAATGGTTTTTGTTTTTATGACTGGTCAAGTCTACGATGTTACCGAGAACTTTATTGTACATTGTTTTATATTTGTCTATTCAAGGCTTTAGTATACTTTGTTTAATTTGAATGGCTTGCTAAGACCAGGTTTTACGATGTAATGATTCTCAGTACTCGATTATAAATTTGTTTTGAAATATGGCAGCCTGGAAGAGTTTTATTACAAACCTGTTATTAATAATACTTCCAGTTTTCCATCTTCTTATCGTATGTTAATTAAGGAATGAATTTCTATTTTGATTCATGGATTGTCTATAAAATTTACATATACTTGGTTCATCAGTTTGACATGAATTTAATACATTTGATGGGGTTTCTATTTCGGTTACCGCCACCCAAGAGCATACTGCTAGGTGTTCGAGACCGGAACCTAGGTTCCTGGCTAGTCCAACCCGACCGAGGGACTAAACTGGTGTCCCAACAATGTTGAAATTATAATTTCACTTCCGGTCATTTAATTCCAGAAAACCACCATGGATTTCCCCGCACCACCTGCCAAAATTTGTTTTTCCTCGGGAGGCTCCGATCACACCGACCAGTTGACGCGTGTCCACAATACGGTTTCAAAACCACTATTTCCCCGGCCGGTAAAGTTCAGCAGATAGAGACCTCCGGGTATCGCATACAACCGTTCGATTAAATCAATGGTCGCATAAGCCTACACCAGGAACAATTTAATACTTGACGTGACTGTGAAAGTTTTTGTTTTTTGACCATCAGGTTTAACATTAAAATAATTAATGAATTTACTCCGATCAGTAAAGGTTGGTAAAATTTTAATTTTACTATTTGTTTAATTCACGGGATTACTCCGATCAATAAAGGTTGGTAAAACTTTAATTTTACTATTTGTTTAATTCACGGGAAGTATGGGCATAAGAAAATGTTTTTAATTTTAATGTTAGTTTTTACAGCGCAAGTAAAAACATATGTTATGTTATGTTTTTATCATTGCATATGTTGTGTAAGGTAAGTGAGGCAACTCGTGAGAGGACATACACATAGCAGTGTGAGATAAGTTTTTTGTTGTTGTTCAATGTAATGTAATGAAAGTGGAGGCGCAGCAGCACAATAAGAAAAAGGGAAGAATGCACAGAGTGCGAATGACTGTATGAATTTTTTTTTGTTGAAATGTATGTAACAACAGCACATCTGTAAAGAAATTTTACACAGCAATAAATGTAAAATTTTACACACAGCAATGTAATTTTGTGCAAGAAGAAACAAAGTTTTTTTTTTGGAAGTTCTTGGTGAATCCCATATGTAACACGCAGTTTATTAATGAATAAAAAAAATTTATGTGTTGTTGAAAACTCTGTTCTCCAGCAAACAATCTTTTTGCTTCCCTGTACAAAAACAGAGTATCATTCTCTGGGTTAAAACAGAGCATTGTTTCTATGTTCATTTTTGTTTGAAATTACCAGAAATTCCAACATGGCATCGGAGCTTGTCCAGGCTCTTTGAAGGTGTCAAAGAAGTTGAAGGAAGGATTTTTTGCTACAGCAGCTTCTCCAGCAGAGTGAAGTGACTAAGTCAAAAAATCCAAGATATTTCTTAGATTAGTTTTTTGTGTGTTGTTGTTGAACACAGTCAGTGATTTTTAAATACACAGTAAAGGATTTAGAAGCATAGTTTAGAGTGCAAGAATCGCTGGCACCAGCACCAGGACTAGCATGGGTATCTGTAATACCCAGCTCCCATAATTTAATGGGAAAAACTATGACTATTGGGCAATAACCATGAGAGCCCTGTTTGCCTCACAATACTTATGGGAATTTGTTGAAGATGGATTTGAAGAACCAGCAGATGAAAATTAGTTTAACAACTTAACTCAGGCAGAGAAAGATATGTTGAAGAGCTATAAGAAGAAGGATTCTAAAGCCCTCCTCTTCTTATATCAAGCAGTGCATGAGAGTGTGTTTCCAAGGATAGCAGCAGCCAAGACATCCAAAAAAGCATGGCAAACTCTCAAGACAACCTATCAAGGCATGGAGAAAGTAAGACAACAAAACTACAGTTGTTGAGAAGAGATTTTGAGAATCTATGCATGAAGGAGTTAGATAATATTGATTCATTCTTCACACAAGTGATTGGCTTGGTCACACAGATAAGGTCTCATGGAGAGATTCTTGAAAAAAGGAGGATTGTGGAGAAACTATTGAGAGTCCTACCTCAAAGTTTGATGTGATTGTCACCACCATAGAAGAGACAAAGGATCTCACAAATTTTTCAGTTGATGAACTACATGCATCACTGATAACACATGAGCAGAGATTGAGTAGAAATAAAAACTCATCTATAGAGCATGCCTTTAAGACCCAGATGTCCTTTGTCAGAGGAACAGGTCAAGGTAGAGGAAACAGGAGAGGAAGAGGAATAAGTCAAAATAGAGGTGGAAGAAACAGTTCAGCAAACACTCAAGGAAGAGGCAACAATCCAAATCAGAACCAAGGCCAAGGCAGCAGTCAACAAAGTGGACAACGTCATGCTCAAGGACAAAGGTATGAAAAATCCAATGTCCAATGTTATTATTGTAAAAAATATGGGCATTATGCAAATGAATGTAGGAAGAAGCAGCATGATATGAATAATAGATCTAGTGTAAATTTCACTAGAGAAAATATCAACCAAGATAATTTGTTGTTAGCTTGTAATATGGCTGAAACAAAGAGTGATGATATATGGTTTTTAGACTCTGGTTGCAGTAACCATATGACAGGAAACATAGCCCTGTTTTCTAAGTTAGATCAGAGTATGAAGTTACAAGTCACAATTGGGACTGATAGTAAAGTTTCTGTTATGGGAAAATGAGAGGTAAACATATTTACAAAGAAAGGTGAAAGGAAAACCATGGCAGATGTTTATTATGTTCATGGAATGAAGTGTAACCTCTTAAGTATTGGACAGCTTGTTCAAAAAGGTTACAATGTTTTTTTTGAGAATGATGTATGCACCATCATGGATAGAAAACCCAACAAACGATGTATTGCTAAAGTGAAGATGACAAGGAACAGGATGTTCCCTCTCAGGATAAAAGTAGATTTGAAAGATGGGATAAAAATTGCAACAGTTACACAAGAGGCTTTTCAAAGCGAACTAAAGGATGAAAATTGGTTGTGGCACTTGATATTTGGACATCTCAATTTTGGAGGTCTTAACTTATTGAGTAGAAAAGGAATGGTAAGAGGATTACCATTTATAGAGAAACCGGACAGCCTTTGTGAAGGTTGTATCTTGGGGAAACAACACAGAGAAAGTTTTCCATCAGGGAAAAACATAAGGGAAAAAGCACCCTTAGAGATTGTCCACTCAGACTTATGTGAACCGATGCAAACTCCATCACTAGCTGGCAGCCAATATATTTTAACATTCAATGATGATTTTACTAGAAAAACTTGGGTATATTTTTTGAAGAACAAAAGTGAAGTGTTTGAAAATTTTCAAAATTTCAAAGCACTTGTAGAAAACCAAAGTGGGCTGCATATCAAAGTTCTAAGAACTGATAGAGGAGATGAGTATATCTCCAAAGAATTTCTACGTTTTTGTAGAGAAAATGGAATTCATAAACAATTTACCACTAGGTACACTCCGCAACAAAATGGAGTTTCCGAAAGGAAGAATAGGACAATCATGGATATGGTGAGGAGTATGTTGAAGGCAAAGTATTTTCCAAATGATTATTGGGCTGAAACTGTACATTGTGTAGTGTACATTTTGAATAGATGTCCTACAAAAGCAGTCATGAACAGAGTGCCGGAAGAAGCATGGAGTGGGAGAAAGCAAGGAGTCACCCACATGAAAGTTTTTGGATGTGCGGCTTATGCACACATTCCAGATCAACCAAGGAAGAAGTTGGGCAGCAAAGGGGAGAAATGTATTTTCATTGGAGCAGAGATGTTCAGTTCATTGAGGAGGAACCTTGGGATGGAAGCATAGAGAAAACAATAAAAGTTAAAAATTGTTTGTCTCATGATGAAGATGATAAGGAGATGGCTGAAATACATTCCTAAACAGCAGCGCCAATGTAAGGGTAGCAAGAGACACCCTTGAAGAGAAATGAAAGTGCTTCTCCAAGCATATCACAAGGAGGAAATTCAAGTGCTTCTTCAAGCACTTATACACCAAATGAAAAAGGTAAGAAGTTCAGAAATTTAAGTGACATTTATGATAAAGGTATGAATTCTTTGTTTGCTTTATATTGTCGACCCTATTCATTTCGAAGAAGCAATTAATGATAGGAAATGGATAGAAGTTATGGATGAGGAGATCAATACCATAGAAAGAAACAAGACATGGGATTTGGTTGAACTACCAAAAGGAAAAGAAGTCATTGAAGTTAAATGGGTTTACAATACCAAGAGTAATGTTGAAGGCAAAATAAAAAGACACAAGGGAAGACTTGTTGTCAAAGGATATAAGCAACAGTATGGGAGAGACTATGAGGAAACTTTTCAACCGGTTGCTAGAATGGAAACCGTGAGAGCAGTGTTGTCCATAGCAACTCAAAACAAGTGAAAAGTTTACCAAATGGATGTGAAGTCAACATTCCTAAATGGAGTGTTAATGGAAGATGTTTACGTTGAACAACCTCCAGGCTATGAAAAGAAAGGCCAAGAGCACAAAGTGTGTAGATTGAAGAAAGTTCTTTATGGACTGAAGCAAGCAACAATAGCGTGGTACAGTAGGATAGATTCCTATCTACTGGAAAATGGATTTGAAAAGTGTGAGGGAGAACCCACCCTCTACATCAAAGAAAAGGATGGTAAAATACTAATTGTTGTGTTTATATGTTGATTGAATGTTATTTCACAGGTAATGATGATTATCTTATGTGAAAAATTTCAAAACAATCAGGAAGACGAATTTGAGATGACTGACATGGGTTTGCTGAGATACTTTCTTAGGAAAGAAGTAGAACGAAATGGAAATGGTGTATTTTTATCCACAAGAGAAGATAAATGCAATGAAAGTGTGAAAAGATTTATATGCAATACAGCAAAGCGCAATGCCCACTCCCATAGTTGATGGGAATAAAACTTAGACAAGAGGACAACAGCAAGGATTTTGATCTTGTTTGTAACAAGAGCATAGTGGCAGCCTCAATGTATTTGACACAACTAGGCTAGATATACATGGCATGCTGTTAGTTTAATTTCCAGATCATGGGAGGCCAAAAGAAGCACATTGGCAGGCAACAAAAAGGATTCTGAGGTATGTTAAAGGTACAAAAAGGTTTGGCATTTTATATACTACTTCAGAATGTTCAGATTTAATTGGATACACTGATAGTGATTGGGCTGGAAGTGTAGATGATCGAAAAAGCACATCCGATTATGTTTTTCACATGGGTTCAAGAGTAATTTCATGGGCTTCTAAAAAACAGCCTATTGTAACGTTGTCTACAGTAGAGGCAAAATATGTGGCAGCTACAGCAGCAACATGTCAAGCAGTTTGGATGAGAAGAATGTTAAGAAGTTTATGCCATCAACAAACAAAAGGAACTGTGATTTTTTGTGACAATAGCTCAGCGATTGCATTATCCAAAACTTCTATGTTTCATAAGAGAACGAAGCACATTGACACAAGGTTTCACTACATTAGGGAATTGGTGAACAGTGGAGAAATTGTTTTACAACATTGCAGAACTCAGGAGTAGGTTGTAGACATCCTAACCAAACCATTAGGCTAGAAAAGTTTTGAATTTTTGAAGAAATGTCTAGGTATGACTGATAACCCAGCAGTTGAAATTAAAGGGGAGTGTTAAAATATAACACCTCTGCGCATTTATTTCCAGTAAAACCACCATGGATTTCCCCGCACCACCTTTCACGCAGAGTGGTATTTTTTGAGGAGGCTCCCATCACACTCACCTGTTGACGTGTGTCTCGCATGTCCTTGCCAAAACCACTCATTCCCCGAAACGTAAAGTTCGGCTGAAAGGGACCTCCAGGGGATTGCTGTCAGTCGTTCGATTGACACCAATGGTTGATGAACAACCTTGCACCTTGGAGCATTTATTAGTTGACGTGAAGTAAGATTATTTTTTGACCGCCAGTAAATTAATTAATGCTGAAGTACCTTCGATCCGAAAATTAATATGTCACCATGCTGAAGAATTTAATGAAATGTGTTGTAGTCGTAGAATGTAGGTGAAAACTTTTAATTTTATTATTTTGTTAATTCACGGATGTAAGTTTTTTTTTACACGGCACACAGTGAAACAAAAGATTATGTAATGTTTTTTTATTGTTGCATTGTAAGTGTAATGAAACGCACAGGAGTGCGAAGAAGAAAAGTGTAAGAGGGCAAAAGTGCAGCAGCACGAGATGATTTTTTTTTGTTGAATATGTAAAATGGAATGCACAGCAGCGCGGATGTAAAATGTATTGAAGGTTTTTTTTTTTTTT
>APFE030713823.1:0-22458 GCA_000404065.3 Pinus taeda
GAAGGTGACTAGAGTCATCTTTTGTTTTTTATCGACTCTTTAAAATTGAAAAAACAAGTTGTGTCAAAGCGTCTAAAAATTTATTTTAATTGGAACAACATCACAAATTCCCCCATTGATCTTCAGGTTGAGAAAATGGAGTCTACCAACCAAGGATATCCCCGTGAAGGAAATCCTAGTCCCTTCCTATCTTGGGGAGATGTTGGTCCACCCCATATGGCCACTTTGTCACTTCCATGATTGACAATTGGTTTGCCAGTCTGGTTCTTCTCTACCTCTGTTGTTCAGAATCCCATAATTCCTTAACAGTCTAATCAACAAATAGATGACACTAGAGTTGTCTCCCAACCTTCTATTTCATATGATTCTCCCTCTCCTCCTTCCTCTTCACTTGATAAAGCCGATAAATCTAAAAGTCAAGTAACTGAGAAGAAGAAGAAGCAGAAAGATAAAATGGAAAAGAAGAAAAACGAATGAAAATTGAAAGGGAGCAACCAAGTATCATCTAGCAAAAATCCACACACCGCACGGTCAAAACCTAAATCTCCTTGCATCATTTGCAATGGAGACCACTATCACCGAGATTGTCCCTGCATCCCTCAGATCTTAAGGGACTGGTCTCCTCATTTACACAATCCGATAGCATCAACCTCTGGCAATCATGTTGAATGCTCACCATCAACCAGTGAAAGTGAAGCACATGGAAAAAGAAGGAAGCCAAAACTTCCTTGTAAGTCATGTGAAGCCAATCACACCATCCACCGTTGTCCCTTCCTTGAACAGGCTAAAAGAGTTTCGATAATCGTCCGGTTTCACCGCTACGACTTCCTCCTAGATATAAAAAACTCTTGCCAAGCCCTCCACCGGTTGAAAATCCAGCTAGCCCGTAATTATGGTCAGCCAAAGCACCTATCATTGAAAATGAACCCTCGGAATCCATACCAAATGAAAGTCAAAGCGTAAATACGGCAGTTGACCCGGTATTGCCTTCAAAATGTTCATCTTCGAACGATACCATCACTGAAGAGAAAGAGAACGACACCATTCAAATTCTTTTCACCAACAAAAACTCCGATGAGCTTGGGGGCAATACTCCCGTTCCTTTACCGCAGGAAGGAAGTTCATCAGAGTCATATCCGACTGTCTATTCGGTCCCACCACCAAGCAACCTAGTCATTTCCTTCGACTGGAATCTACTAGGCAGACCCCGTTTACCAGCCAGTGTACCATTCAAAATCATTGTACAAGCTTACAAAATGGTCATGGTTGGTACCATCATTGATGAAGGGCTTCTATGAGTATCCTTTTCTCAACTGCTTGGAAAGCACTTGGTTCGCCATCGCTTTTGCCTGAAATGAGAAATTTGACACGCTTTGACAAGGGACCAGTCGACCTTTAGGGATCCTTCCAAATGTGCCCATTACTTTGAGAAGGAAAACTATTCACATGAACATTATGGTAGTTCAAGGACCTTTAGATTATAATCTACTCCTTGGACGCAACTATATTTATTGCATGGGAGCCATTGTCTCCTCACTCTTTAGAGTAATGTGTTTTTCGCACGAAGTCAGAATGGTCAAGCTCGTGGACCAAATGTAATTCCCCGGATCACACATTGCAAATAGTCAAATGTCGTCCCTAAATGGTATTTTCATGCAAGAAATGTCTCATCGATCTCCAGTCCGTCCACCTGATGAGCATGACTGATTTAGGAAGATATGACTGAAACCCAGGGGGCATGCAACCTGGTCTGTTTCGGCAGGAAAACCTTAGGTATAGAGTAGATTTCTGTGAGGGATATATGACTAGTCTGACACCCGTCCTCACAGGAATGGGATTGGACTAGAATAAGATACCTTCGTTAAGGTTATGCTGAGTGGCATGCGGTCACACCGCTCCTCTTTGTCTATCTTGGTAGACATCGCCAAGGAAGCTTTCTGTCTGCTACGAGGATGGAACTTTCTTGGTAACCTAGAAATTTTTCGCTATACTTGGGGGCATGCAAACCTTTCTACATGCAACTGAAGAGCGGCTATTTATTTTCAAAATTTTTAGGAATTCTAACCCTTTAAACCCGTAAGGCTAGTCGTTTCCTAACTTGCATAAAGAAAGGATTCAGGGCAAAGCTTCAAAAGGTGCAAGCTCTATAAAAAATGGCATCTTGAATGAGACATTTCTTATCATACGACTGGCGAGAAATGTTGTCGCAGAGTTCAAGCTCGTTAAAAAATAAACTCTCCACGAGCAGTTTTAGCACATAGTTCAAGCTCATTAAAAAGTAAACATAATTCATGAGCAAGTGTTTCCCCCAGCGTTTAAGCTCATTAAAAAATGAACTGGTAAATAACCATTGTGAATGCCTTATTGCCAGCTTTTGAGCCTTGGTCGTGTTCTCGCCATCCCCTCCACTCTATTTTTAGCTGATCATTCACCCCCATATGATTGTTTACCCCTTTGAGAAACATCTGCGAAGAGTGATTCTGCTAGCCATCCTTGTAACACTGCCGTGATTGGAAAATTCCAAATATTACCTGGAATCAGCGACTACCCGAAACCATCACTTGTTCCTCGAAAATGAGTCTGCTTTAAGCTCTTTTCACCTGAATCGTAAAATATGAAAAGGTTGTCGAGCGATTGGCCTCTCCGGCTCGTTAAAAGGCATCGGAAGTGTTATCCCTCCTCTAGATTTTAATCGTTTTGGACCTGAGGGATTATTACGCGCTTGTCTTGTTCGGCTCATTAAAACTATCGAAAATTCATCCCTTTTGTATTATTTTACGCTTTCTCAGACTTAAGGGATTATACAATGAAAAAGAATCTTTTGAGTCTTCTTTCCGTTTCTTTCAGACTCTCTAAAATTGAAAGATACCGAGTTATCTTTGTCGTAAACTCGTTAAAACCAAATAGTGACAAACTCATCCAACAAGACGAGAATGAGTTTCACTGTCGCTAGACTCGCTAAAATATAACGATAGGTTCACTCAAAGGGTGGATTATAGAACAATCATATGTTATCCTCCTCAATCTTGACAAAAATAAAGAGGTACTGGTCAGCAATGACTAGGGAAAATTGGGAAGAAAACAAGAAGAAACTTTATTGGTAGCAAGTCACTCTTGAACATGACACTTTCCTTCCACATCCATGTCGGGTTGGGTTGTTCCGTTCACTGGTCTTCACCATTGGTCCATCACACCATCCATATTTGGGGTTAATGCTACCAATCCATCGTCAGTGTCGCCGATATGTTCAGGAGAAGTCATTCATACAATTCACCTGTGTCTCACCGACTACAATACATTCATGCTTCATTCCTTCATGACCGCCACCTTGAACTCTGTATCGTCAGTTTGTTTTCACTTCCAAAATAATTTGCTGCGTTCCGTGTCGTTGATGTGGGATTCATTAAAGCCCTCCTGCGACGGGTCACTTCTTGTCAACATCAGCTCATTATCCAAGAAGTTGACTTAGGAACAACCCTTTAAGTACTTTGAAGCTTGCATGCCTCAATGACAAGTTTCTCACTTTCGGTGACAGGTTTACATCAATGGCCTTCGACCGAGAGATTTTACGTGGTGTTCAATGCCAAGTCCCTTTTCACGCCACGTGAATTGTACTGTAGTACCTTGAGGGTCATTGTCATTATTGGTGATTCCTCTCGTGCCTATTAACAGCTTACATCATTGGCTAGTAATCAAGCGATGTCTTTCCATGTTCGACTCCAGAACATTTTTCACATGGATCGACTTGTACTCCGAGTGAAGATTGAATGAGTTTTGAAGACCCCGGATCTAGTTTCATCCATCCGGGCTGCGACATATTCAGGAATATAAAAACATCCAGTGTACATTGTTGCCAAACAGATGATCATCCAAATCAAAGGATGATGTGTCCATATCATCAGTCTGTCACACAGATGATCGTCTGTCCTATGTACATGAAACATGAATTTATAAATTTGAGCATGGGAATTCCCGCCTCAGCTAGATCATGAAAAATGTTGTCAAAATAATGTATTGTATTGTATCTTATTACAGGTCGCCTCCCAGCTCCAAAAAACATCGGATCCTCATAGTAAAGCATTTCACCCGACATCAAAAAAGATTAATGACCTCATGCTTTAGGGGGAAACTGTTATAGACATTTTTGGGCACTTCAACCCCAATCACAAATTTCCATAAACTGAGGGGTCTTAAGTCCCTAAAAGTGTTGCTTCACTGCCTAAAGGAACAAGGTCAACTGATTACATCATCTCCCAGAAGTTCTCCACTAAAATCTGCTCATAAATGGTCGAAATTGGACCATACAGAAAGTTCAATGCAGAGGGTGCGATGCATATCACCTTCCCAATGTATAGGGTGCGATGCATACTGATTTTCTCCTCTGTAGGGTTTGATGGTCGGGAATGGACAAATGGCAGGGACAAAAATGCGAGGTGGACTATCATGGAATCTTCTAGAAGCTTCCCCTTTGACACTTGCCACTCCGTTTTCGACCAGGGATGAGTAAGAGATCATCATTCTCCAAGTGGAAGCAGGAACTATAAGAGAGAAGACACTAATCAAGATCCCAAAATATGACTAACCTATCTGTAATCATCTATATATGGATCCCTCATCACAGAGATCCAGAGGCTGGAATTTTGTATTTTATAGAGAAGTGTTGTTGGTATTCTGTTGTACATTCACAGTGTTGGGTGATCTAGCTTTGCTTGAGGTGAAGAAGGGCTTCTTAGCTGGAAGATGATGCTGGGTCAGAGCACATGGTTGTAATCTTCTTGCTACTTTTCTTCTGAATAAAGCTATTCTTGTTTCCTTCCATATTCTTGTGTACTTATTTATATATGCTTGTATATGGTTAATGCACATCTGATCCTGCTTATTTATGAATTTAGATCCTTGTTCCTTGTAGTATGTTGCTGTGATTCCACAGGTCCTTTTGAAGCTGAGCAGACAAAGAAGAAGTGGCACAACTCTATCAAGAAGGAGAGGAAATCGAGTGCAAGACTCAGATTGGCCCTCTTGGTTCTCCTCTCATCTATTTTCATAAAAGGAATCAATAGTAGACTTTGATTGTTTGTTTCTAAGATAGCTACCCATCTTAGTGGGAATAGTAGCATCCGAGTGGAAACTATTCCCGTGTAACACCAGAGACATCACAAAAGTGGCAAACATGTTAGGGATGAGCCAACTACCCTCACAGAATTGGAGGCCTGCCCTCTTGCTATGTCATGTTTCCAGCATTTGTCATGTTTGGAGTTTTGTCAAAAGGTGGCTAGTGTTCGAGTTCATGATGAGTTGGCTCGTCTTTTTGTTATTCACTTCCATGGAGATCACTCTATCCTGGCTGGGGTCACCTTCACACTGACACCTGAAACTGTCTCATTAGCAACCAGCATACCGAATGTTGGAGAACATTGGCACAAGAAACAGAAGGTGGATCGGCAACATTATGAGCCTTACATTAAGTCTCGTTTCTTGAGGCAACTCTAAAGATTTTTTCCATTCAGATATTTGAAAGATGAATATGCTCCATTCATGAAATTGATCATGAAATAATTCAACTGTGAGGGGAGGTTCTCTTGTTTATATGTCTATCACATCAGGTTGCTCATGCACTTTACTAGGGTACAGATGATGAACATCCCATATTTCATTTATAGGAACATAGAGAGGACGAACACCTTCATGCAGCAGAAGACCCCTCGGTAGCAACTTAACAGTGTTTATCACTTCGCTCTTATTAAGATTTTGGTGGATCATCAGCTGGGATTACAGGGCATTATTTGGGATGACTTCATCTCCCGTGACCTCTTCAGCACTTCACAGGTATTATCAGAGGTTGAGCATGAGATAGGTGGTCCTTCTCATCAGTATGAGTGCCATGAGACCACCACTATGCCAGTATTCATCACCTATCAGAGAGGTAGTAGACATTTGTTTGCAATAGCAAAGCGAGTGTTATCTCCACCCGGGGTGGAAGGGGCCTCGCTTCTGACATCGGAAACATAGGTACAGGATAAGGGCAAGAAGTCCATGCATGACGAGGGGCCATCAGGTGAACAAGAGGCCAACTTCATCCTCATTCATGATGATGATACAGATGTGGAAAGTGCAAAAATTAGGAGGACTATCTAGGAGCATCATACGGAGATCCAAGACTTGTCAATCAATCTAGAGACGGCCAAGTGGATTATTAGGTATTTCGAGTAGAGGAACAAATAGATCGAGGACCAGCATGAGATCATGGAGCTGCAAAACATCCGTGAGAATCACCAAGCTGCCCAACATAAGAGGATTGAGCTTACTCCATTGGAGCAAGAGATTAACAATGACCGAGAGTCTTGGCTCGAGCGTATCAGCATCCACCTTGAGAGGCTGCTAGAGAAGGCCGACAAGGACAAAACCATGTTGAGGTGGATGGTTTATCACTACAGGGCACAAAACATGAGTTCAAATGCTCGGATAAGGAGTTTGAAAGCAAAATTGAGCAAAGCAACAAAAAGGCAAAAGAGGCAAAAAGAGCAAGATTGGCTTCGAATCTTGGCTGGAGCCTTTGTGGCCCAGCATAGCACCTCATAGAGGATCTCCAACCCAAATTTAAAAAAATTTGGGATAATTTTGCTCACATGACAAATTTTTGGGCACAACACAAGGTTTTTCTCCCTGTGCGTCGCACCACTGGCGCGGTGCTTAGGATTGGGAGCTCCAAATCACAAATGGCTTGCATTTTTGGATTCAGCATGAAAAAGCATGCCTGTTGGTGCATCGACAAGAAATTTGGGCATGATTTGAGTCCCCATGAGGTCCAAAACACTCAAAACATGACCTCTCTGCCCCTATTTTGACACACAGGAAGCAGTCTTGGGAGAATGAAGTTTTGGAGAGGCAAATTAGCACCAAATTCAGAAATTCCACTTGGGTTGGAAAGTAGACAAGCAGGGATTTCCAACAAGCACACTTGGGTACATTTTGGACTCCTGAAAGTACCTCAAACTTTCCTCCAAAGTGGCGTATTCCATATAGATTTGGGTGCGGCGCATATAGAGAAAAGGGCCAAAATCACTTCTGCTTCGCGACATTTCAATTCGCGACTTTCTCCAAGTGGGCCCGCTCATTTACACTACACTTGTTTTGGCACCTAAGGAAAAATTTAAAGTATTTCCACTAAAGGTTGGCTTCTATCCAAGTGGAAAAGGAAGGCGAGCAGTCACCCAAGCCATTTTTCATTTTTGTAACGCTGCACCTGTAACTAATGGTTGGCTTTCCACTTCCACTTTGTAATGATTCGAAAAACTCCCCAACTCTTGGTCATTCTATTTCCTCATGGCTTAGTCTATTTATTGTATGCAAACCATTTGCAAAGGGATGGTTGGTGGTAATTTCTGGGAGACTATGGGAGAGACACTCAGTTCTTCATTATATATTTTGACAGAGGATTAATGAAAGGCAACGGCTCTGTCTCATGAGATTCATGTGGTTGTGGGTGTAGCAAATGTGTTCTCTTTATGTTTTATATGTATTTAGTTATGTTCCACAGTTCAATCATATTCATTTCCAGTGAAATTTTCTAAGTTAGATAAGGTAGGATTCATGTTTATTGCTCTGCCTGTGGGAAAGTTTCACGTTATGTGTTCTTCTTCTGTTGAAAAGGATTCATGTGTTTATGCCCTTTTCACCCTCCTCAACAATCTTTCCATTCCGTATTATTTCAAATTTAATTTCTAGAATTTCCTCCTGTCTTGCCTCACGAAGTAATCTGTGCCTTTGTGTTAAATTCTCTGCTCATTGTTGTTCGTTGGTCCCATACATCCCAGAAACTTAGTCACTTATACAAAAAAAAAATCTTGGTTCCATATTTATTTACTAGTCTAAAATCAACATTTCACTGTAAGTCATCTCAGATCACATTCTGTATTTATTCACTGAGCATGACATGGAGAGAGCCCTCTCTTGTTCTGGTAGGGCTAGCTACCAGACTGAGCGTGGTTTGTAGTTACCCTGAATTGCGCCTTCCTTCAACCTAAGGCAGATTTAGGTGCTAACATAGTGGCGAATCCACTGGGGATGAAATTATTCCCCTTACTTCTTGATAATTCTATGCTTCCAAATGATAAGTTTAGAATTTGATAGGCTGAATGAGTTGGTTGTGTCCTTTGATTTTTCTCAATAGCATTCTAGCTTCTAGAAGATATACTAGAGCTAATCCTGATCCAGATCCTCCACGCATCTATGAAAATCCCAATTTGATTCCAAGACTTCGTCGTTAAGAAAGCTCTATATCTCCCGTGTTCAAATCTCATTCATGCCCTGACATCTTTGAGTATCTTGAAGAGCTATATTTTGATGAGCAGTTTGAAAAATCATTGTTCGAGACCAAATACAAAAGGGTGGTTGACTCTACTGTCCCCAATCCGCAGTTTCTTGTAGACTTGGAAATGGAAAGGGCTAACCGTTCAATTGATAATTACATTGTAGCACAGCTTCAAACTCCAATTGCTAGCCCCCTACAAACTGCACACACTACTCCAACACCTCCAAGGCCGAATCCACCAAGAGTGATGGGTGCCCTTTTTTCACCCCTTGTTTTGCCTCAAGTTTTAGATGATATGCCCGTAGATTATCAAAGAAAAATCCCATTTTTTGATGGCACTCCTAACAACATTACCACTAAGCAACATGTGGACAAAATGGTAGATTTCTATGAACTTCATGAGATCGATGCAGAGAATGTGGCAATGAGACTCTTTGTATAGACATTTGTAGGTGAAGTGAGGAAATGGTTCAGAGGTTTTCCGGCTGCACGTATCGCTACCTTGGTCAACCTACAAAGACAAGACAATTTCTAAACCACTGGGAAGTGAAAAAGAATCCTCTTCAAATTCTGGCTGAATATGAGCAAATCAAACGAAACGCTGGTGAGTCAGTCCAAGACTACTCCATTAGATTCAATTCAGTTTATAATGAAATTCCCAATCATCTAAGGCCACTTGTGGGACTAGCCATGGTGAAGTTCACGGATGGTTTTGATGATGACATGGCTTATCAATTAAGAGAGAGAGAACCGGCCACGATGGAATACATGCAGAAGATAGCGCTCAACGTTGAAGCGAATCTGCTGACCAAGAGGGCTAGAGCAAAGGCAGAGAAGAAGGTCACTATAAAATAAGAGTCTTCCTTGGTAGATCAATTAATCCGGAAGGTAGAACAAATGCTTGAAAGGGTGAAACTTGACAAACCTGAGCCACAAGTTAGAAATCCTAACTTCCATGGCCAACAACAGTGACAATATAGAATAAGGCAGAGAGATCAGCGAGCCCAAGAGCAGACAACACAGTAGCCAGTACAACCCCCTTTGCAGCAAAATTTTGTGCATGGACCGGAGTTAGATGAGGACAGGAATATAATAGGTGAAGAAAACCACCTCTTTACTCCTGATGATTTGCCTATTTATATTACTGAGGATGAGGAGTATGCAGAAAGCTCGGCTGTACACAAAGATGCAGATTTCATTCTAGCAAATGACACCGTTTTGGAGGAAGAATCAAATGAGTACCAAAGAGGCTATATGAATTCTCTGTCCGCCCAGCAGCAACGATATTCACTTAGAAACAGAGACGTGTCAGTTAAACCAATTTAGAAGAGGAAGGACGTTAAGGCATCAAAGAATGATTCATCAGTTACACAAAGGAAAGGAAAGGAGGCAGTTGGTCTGGATAGCAGCAAATCACCATCAACAAAACAATCAAATAAGCCAATTGCATCGAAATAAAAGGAAAGGAAAGAAATCCCAGTCAAAGAGGTAGAAAAGATCCCCGATTTTAATTTAGAGAATGAGATTTCTAAATTGAAGGTATCCATTCCCTTAACTGAAATAATGAGGAACGACAGTTATAGAGGGAAAGTATCTAAAATTTTGAATCTGGATCCAATGTCTGACATGGTGAATGTCGAAGATGATCAACCTGAAATGAGTTTTGGGCCAGCATCGAATGGAGAGTCTCCTGACAGTGATGTGCCACCTTTTTATATTAGTTTAAAATTTCATGATTTTGTGTTACATAATGCCATGTTCGATTCTGGAGCTTCTCACAATTTCATGCCCAAGGCTATCATGGATAAGCTGGGTCTGGACATCACCCAACAATATCATGATCTCTATTCGTTTGATTCCAGCAGAGTAAGATGTATCGGACTCATCAACGACTTGGTTGTGAGTCTGGATCAACTCCCAATGAAGAATTTTTTGATGGATGTTGTCGTAGCAGATATTCCTCCCAAGTTTGGCATGCTTCTTTCCAGGTCTTGGGTAGCGAAATTGAAAGGGAAACTACAACTAGATTTCTCCTATGCAACGATTCTAGTGTTTGGCCAAATGAGGAAATTGTATCGGGAACAAAAAATGAAATACATAATTACAAGCAAGGAGAAACCAATAAATCATCCGATTAATTATGTACATACAGATTTGGAGTCTTTTGTTTTGTATTCTGATAGTTTCAATGATATCGATAGTCAGTTAGTAGAAGCAGATGATATTCCAGAGATAACATAAAATTTTAGAGGAGTTTTAAAGAAAGAAGGACAAGAACAACAGAACACCATTGAGCGATCAGCTGAAAGTAATGGACAGCAAGCAGACAAGGCACAACAAACAGATTTTAAACACTTGCAAGAGGAGGAAGAAGGTTTGTGGACCATGGATTTCGATGAGCAGTGGGAAATCATGGCACTGGAATTAGAATTTGGGTATGCAGTCCTTTCTCCGCCCCGAACAAAGTGCCTAGTAACGTGCGAGTGTGCTCTTACAAGTTGTCTTTTGATTGTTCAAACAATGAAGCTGAGTATGAAGCTCTAATTTCTGGCCTAAAAATTCTAAGAAAGCTGAATGCTAAGAGGATTGCAATATATGGCGACTCTGAATTGGCGATTAAGCAGGTCAGAGGTGAATATCAGGCAAAGCATCCTCGGATGCGGTCTTACCGTAATGCAGTTCTAGACATCCTAAAATTATTTGCAGACTATACCTTGACATGTGTGCCTCGTATACAAAATAGCATTGTTGATGCTCTTGCTAAGGCAGCAAGTAGTTTGAAGATCCCAATGAAATCTAGTAATAAATTCGAAATCCATGTCAAGAATCGTCCAACCATCTCGGACAATTAGAGATATTGGCAAGTTTTCCAAGATGATGAGGAGATTGATGATTTTCTGCAAAACAAGGGTAAGTTCAAAGAAACCTCAATTGATGTAGAAAATGACGATGGTAAAGGTAATGGTATAGATGATGTGCAGATCAATGAAATGGACGTGTTGCAGCTAAAGAATAACATTACTCCTAAAGGCTTGATACCTTTAGAAGAACTCTTTGATCAAGATGATGTAGCCTGCAAAACAACATTGCAGCCAACAGAGAAAGGTGTGGAAGAGGTCAATGTCGGAACCGCTACTAATCCTAAAATGGTAAAATTGTCTAAAGCATTGCCACCAAAAATAAAGGACAAATATATCAGTTTGTTGTCTTCATTTGCAAATGTGTTTGCTTGGGACTATTCTGACTTAAAGAACTATGATACCAATATAATTCAACACATTATACCGATTAAACCCAATCAGAAACCTTTCAGACAAAAGTTGAGAAGGATAAATCCAAAGTTGCTGCCACCAATTGAAAAGGAGATAAACAGGTTGTACAAATCAAGGATCATTGTTCCCATCTGTTAGAGTCGGTCTGGTTAGTCCTCCATCAGATATCAAAACTCTTTCTACATTTCGTTTTTAGGAGTCCTGCTCCATTCACTCAGCTGCATTCTGCTAGGGGCATGCCATAATCTGACGGAAAAGGTCTTGTTAGTCATTTCCCCTCATGTTTGGCACCTACTGGCTTACGTCTTTTCATCAATGTTCACTAAATTCCATGACAGTTAATGTTCAATCTTTTAATGGAAAAGAGTCATTTTCAGTCATTAGGTCTAGGGATTAGTCAATTTGGTCTTCAAACATGACCAATAAAGCCATGCAGGCCAGAGTGAGGCCCTTACAAAGTTGTGATTCAAAGAGTTTCATCGTCAGGTTGACAGATTATGGCTGTTCTTCAAAACTCTGTTTTGTAGAAAAGTCAAACAGTGTGTCATTTGTAATAATTTTCAAAAAAAAAAAAAAAATCTCCAGTTGATTTCTTCAGGTGCAGTCATGGTTTCTGTGGCCAAATGCCCTGTCATACAACCCCTGCAAAAAGTGCTGAAAATTTCATCATTCTAGCTAAAAATTTAAAGGAAAAAGTGAAATTCAGTGTTGCATTAACTCAGTGAAAAGAACCAAAATGAAACATTAGCAAAGTGGGTTTTTGAAGAAGTAAAACTTTAACCCCTGACTCCCAATGTCCTTATAAAGGATTTTCACTAGCAAACAAAGTCATTGTGCAACTCAAGGTTATAGAGAAGAATTAAAAGTCATTGTGAGAAGCTAGTGTGTGTTTGGAGTGAGATTGGAGGCGTTTTCCAGAGCGTGGCGCACACATAGAGGGGCGCGGCGCACATAGAGAGCGCGGCACATAGAGCACGACCCCGCACTGGAAAAAATACAAGGGCGCGACGCATATAGAGAGCGTGGTACACTGGGTTTGTTGCGCGACGCACACCCACAAAGGCCAGAAATCATGCCAACTTGCCTCAAGTCACCTTTGAAACCCCTCAAATCGACAGGTGGGCTCTAAATATTGATGGCTCATGTATTTTTGTGAATGTTATGGTGGTTCATGGCTATTTATAGTTGCAACAAAAAACTCATAAAACCAACCACTAGAAAACATCAAAGCCATTGTTTCTAGGGTTACAAACTTGTGGTATTGATGCCAAGGCTCCTCTTTCACCTCTCATTTTTCCCCTTCTTCCCATTGTTCCCTTCCCCCCTATCCAATTTTTCCCCATTTTCCCTACCCTAAAATATTACCAAACCCTATTCCCTATCCCCTCCTCTTATTTATCAACATAACACCCCAAAACCCTACCTTATAAAAATACCCAAACCCTCCTACATATCCCTGAACAAAATTTCCCCCCATAACCCCTATTCCCATCATATTATTCCCCTCCTAACACTCCATTTTTTTTTGTTGTTCCCCTTGGAGGTAGATATCACAAAAAAACCTAGTTTCATACCATCATCAAAGGGCAGCCCAAGTACAGTACACACAACAATCATGGAATCTGAGCATTCATTGGAGTACGAGATGGAAACATAAAGTGATTCATCCTCGGAAGAACAGGCTCCCAGGAGACATCACAAAAGTGGCAAACATGTTAGGGATGCACCAACCACCCTCACAGAGCTACAGGTTTGTCCTCTTTCTATGTTATGTTTCCAACATCTATCATGTTTTGAGTTTTGTCAAAGGGTGGCTAATGTTCGAGTTCATCATGAGTTGGCCCGTATTTTTGTGCTTCACCTACATGGAGGTCACTCTATCTTGGCCGGGGTCACCTTCACACTGACACCCAAAACTATCTCATTAGCAACCGGCATACCAAATGTTGGAGAACAATGGCACAAGAAACAGAACGTGGATAGGAAACATTATGAGCCTTACATTAAGGCCAGTTTCTTGAGGGAGCTCACAAGAGTATTTCAATTCAGATATTTGAAAGATGAATATGCTCCACTCATGAAATTGATCATGAAATACTTCAGTTGTGAGGGGAGGTTCTCTCGTATATATGCCTACCACACCAGCTTTCTCATTCACTTTACTAGGGTACGGATGAAGAACCTCCCATTTTTCATTTGCAGGAACATAGAGAGGACGAACACCTTCATGCAGCACAAGACCCCTCAGCAGCAACTTAACAATGTTTATCACTTTGCTCTTATCCGGATTTTGGTGGATTATCAGTTGGGATTGCAGGGCATTACTTGGGATGACTTCATCTCCTGTGACCTCTTCAGCACATCACAGGTATTATCAGAGGTTGAGCATGAGATAGGTTGTCCTTCTCATCAGTATGAGCACCATGAGACCACTACTATGCCAGTATTCATCACATATCAGAGAGGCAGTAAGCATTTGTTTGCAGCAGCAAAGCGAGTGTTATCTCCACCCGGGGTGGAAGGGGCCTCGCTTTCGACATCGGCAACATAGGTACAGGAAAAGGGCAAGAGGCCCATGCATGACGAGGGGCCATCAGGTGAGCAAGAGGCTGACTTTATCCTCATTCATTTTGATGATGCAGATGAGGAGAGTGCCAAACTTAGGAGGACCATCCAGGAGCGGAAAACAGAGATTCAAGACTTGTCACTCAATTTGGAGAGGGCCAGTTGGATTATCATGTATTTGGAGTAGAGGAACAAATAGCTTGAGGACCAGCATGAAATCATGGAGCTGTAAAGCACCCGTGAGAATCGCCAAGCTACCCAGCATAGGAGGATCGAGCTCACTCCCTTGGAGCAAGAGATTTACAATGAACGAGAGTCTTGGCTCAAGCACATCAACGTCCACCTTGAGAGATTGCTAGAGAAGGCTGATAGGGACAAAACCATACTGAGGTGGATGGTTTATCATTGCAGGGCACGGAACATGAGTTAAAAGTCTCGGATAAGGAGTTTGAAGGCAAAATTGAGCAAAGCGACAAAGAGGCAAAAGAGGAAAAAAGAGCATGGTCAGCTTCGAATCTTGGCTGAAGCCTCTATGGCCCAGCATAGTACTTGATAGAGAACCTCCAGACCAAATTTCAAAAAACTTGAGGCAATTTTGGTCACATGGCAAATTTTTGGTCACAACACAGGTTTTTTCTCCCTATGCGTCGCGCCACTGGCGCGGCGCTTAGGATTGGGAGCTCCAAATTGCAAATGGTTTGCATTTTTGGATTCGGCATGAAAAAGCACGACTACTAGTGCATGGACAAGAAATTTGGGCATGATTTGAGTCTCCAGGAGGTAAAAAACATTCAAAAAATTACCTCTCTGCCCCCATTTTGACACACAGGAAGAAATCTTGGGAGAATGAATATTTGGAGGGGAAAATGAGCACCACATTTAGAGATTCCACTTGGGTTGGAAATTAGACAGGTCAGGATTTCCAACAAGCATACTTGGGCACAATTTGGACTCCTACAATTACCTAAAAAGAACCTCCAAAGTGGCATGGATCATATAGATTTGGGTGCGACGGATATAGACAAAAAGGCCAAATCACTTCTGCTTCGCGACATTTTGACTCGCGACTTTCTCCAAGTGGGCCTGCTCATCTACACTTCACTTCTTTCAGCACCTAAGGCAAAGTTTAAAGTATTTTCACTCCAGGTTGGCTTCTATCCAAGTGGCAAAGGAAGGCGAGCAGTCACCCAAGCCATTTGTCATTTTTGTAGTGCTGCACCTGTAACTAATGGTTGGATTTCCACTTCCACTTTGTAATGATTTGAAAAACTCCCCAACTCTTGGTCATTCTATTTCCTCATGGCATAGTATATTTATTGTATGCAAATCATTTGCAAAGTGTTGGCTTGTAATTTCTGGGAGACTGTGGGAGAGAAACTCAGTTCTTCATTGTATATTTTGATAGAGGATTAATGAAAGGCAGTGGCTCAGTTTCATGAGATTCTTGTGGTGTGAGTGTAGCAAATGTGTGCTCTTTATGTTTCATATGTATTTCGTTATGTTTCACAGTTCATTTTTATTCATTTAAGTGAAATTTTCTAAGTAAGATAAGGTAGAATTCATGTTTATTGCTCTGCCTGTCGGAAAGTTTCACGTATGTGTTCTTCTTCTGTTGAAAAGGATTCATTTGTTTATGCCCATTTCACCCTCCTAAACAATCTTTCCATTCCACATTACTTCAAATTTAATTGCTAGACTTTCCGCCTGTCTCGCCTCATGAAGTAATTTGTGCCTTTGTGTTAAATTCTCTGCTCATTGTTGTTCGTTGGTCCCATACCATCCCAAAAGCTCAGTCATTCATAAAAAATTTCTTCTTGTATCCATATTTATTTACTAGCCTAAAATCAATATTCACTGTAAGTCATCTCAGACCATATCATTTTGTTTATTCACTGAGTGTGACATGGAGAGAGCCCTCTCCTGTTCTGGTAGGGCTAGCTACCAGATTGATCGTGGTTTGTGTTTAGCCTGAATTTTTCCTTCCTTCAGCCTAAGGTAGATTTATGTGCTAACATAGTGGCAACTCCACTGGGGATCGAACATACTCCCCTTACTCCTTCATAATTCTAAGCTTTCGGATGATAAGTTTAGGATTTGATAGGCTGAGTGAGTTGGTTGTGTCCTTTGATTTTTCCTAATAGCACGCTAGCTTATAGAAGATATACCAGAGCTAATCCAGACCCAGATCCTCCGTACATCTACGGAAATCCCAATTTCATCCCAAGAATTCATCGTCAAGAAAGCTCTATATCTCCCGTGTTCAAATCCCAATCATGCGCTGACATTTTTGAGTATCTTGAAGAGCTAGATTTTGATGAACAGTTTGAAATATCATTGTTTGAGACCAAATACGAAAGGGTTGTTGACTCTATTGTCCACAATCCATAGTTTCTTGTAGACTTGGAGATGGAAAGGGCTAACCATTCAATTGATAATTACATTGTATCACAGCTTCAAACTCCAATTGCTAGCCCCCTACAAACTGTGCACACTCCTCCAACACCTCCAAGGCCAAATCCACCAAGAGTGATGGCTGCTCGTTTTGCACCCCTTTTTCTGCCTCAAGTTTTAGATAATATGCCCACAGATTATCAAAGCAAAATCCCGTTTTCTGATGGCACTCCTAACAACATTATGGCTTAGCAACATGTGAAGAGAAGGGTAGATTTCTATGAACTTCATGAGATCGATGCAGAGAATGTGGCAATGAGACTCTTTGTACAAACATTTGTAGGTGAAGTGAGGAAATGGTTCAGAGGTTTTCCGGCGGCACGTATTGCTACCTTTTCCAACCTACAAAGACAATTTTTAAACCGCTGGGAAGTGAAAAAGAATCCTCTTCAAATTCTAGCTGAATATGAGAAAATCAAATGAAACGCTGGTGAGTCGGTCCAAGACTATTGCATTAGATTCAATTCAGTTTATAATGAAATTCTAGATCATCTAAGGCCACCTGTGGGGCTAGCCATGGTAAATTTTCTAGATGGTTTTGATGCTGACATGGCTTATCAATTAAGAGAGAGAAAACCAGCCACAATGGAAGACATGTTGAAGATAGCGGTCAACATTGAAGCAAATTTGTTGACCAAGAGGGCTAGAGCAAAGGCAGAAAACAAGGTCACCGTAAAAGAAGAATCTTCCTCGGTAGATCAACTACTCCGGAAGGTAGAGAAGATGCTTGAAAGCGTGAAACTTGATAAACCTGAGCCACAAGTTCGAAATCCTAACTTCCATGGCCAGCAACAACCACGATATAGAATAAGGCAAAGAGATCAGCGAGCCCAAGAGCAGCCAGTACAACCACCTTTGCAGAAAAATTTTGTGCATGGACCAGAGTCAGATGAGGACGGGAATATAATAGGTGAAGAAAACCACCTCTTTACTCCTGATGATTTTCCTATTTATATTACTGATGATGCGGAGTATGCAGAAAGTTTAGTTGTACACAAAGATGTAGATTTCATTCTAGCAAATGACACCGTCTTGGAGGAAGAATCAGATGAGTACCAAAGAGGCTATATGAATGCTATCCACCCAGCAGCAGCGATATTTGCTTAGAAACAAAGATGTGTCGGTCAAACCAATTCAGAAAAGGAAGGATATTGAGGCATCAAAGAATGATTCATCAGTGGCACAAAGGAAAGGAAAGGAGGCGGTTGATCCGGATAGTAGCAAATCACCATTAGCAGAATAATCACATCAGCAAGTTGCATCAAAAGAAAAGGAAAGGAAAGAAATCCCAGTCAAAGAGGTAGAAAAGATTCCTGCTTTTAATTTAGAGAATGAGATTTCTAAATTAAAAGTATCCATTCCATTGATTGAAATAATGAGGAACAACAGTTATAGAGGGAAAGTATCTAAAATGTTGAATTTGGACCCAATGTCCGACATGGTGAATGCTGAAGATGATCAACCTGAAATGATTTTTGGGCCAGCATCGAATGGTGAGTCTCCTGATAGTGATGTGCCACCATTTTATATCAGTTTAAGATTGCATGATTTTGTGTTACATAATGCCATTTTCAATTCCGAAGCTGCTCACAATCTCATGCCCAAGGCTATCATGGATAAGCTGGGTCTGGACATCACTCGGCAATACCATGATCTATATTCATTTGATTCCAGTAGAGTAAGATGTATAGGGCTCATCAAAGACTTGGTTGTGAGTCTCGATCAACTCCCAATGAAGAATGTTTTGATGGATGTTGTTGTAGCAGATATTCCTCCCAGGTTTGGCATGCTTCTTTCTAGGTCTTGGGTAGCGAAATTGAAAGGGACACTACAACTTGATTTCTCTTATGCAATGATTCAGGTGTTTGGCCAAATGAGGAAATTGTATCGGGAAAAAAAAATGAAATACATGATTACAAGCAAGGAGAAACCAATAAATAATCCAATTAATTATGTACATACAGATTTAGAGTCTTTTTTTTGTATTTTGATAGTTTCAATGATACCGATAGTCAGTTAGTAGAAGCAGATGATATTCCGGAAATAACATAAAATTTCAGAGGAGTTTTAAAGAAGGAAGGACATGAACAGTAGAACACCATTGGGCGATCAGCTGAAAGTGATGGACAACAAGCAGACAAGGCACAACAAACAGATTTTCAACACTTGCAAGAGGAGGAAGAAGGTTTGTGGACCATGGATTTCGATGGAGCAGTTGGAAATCATGGCACTGGAATTGGAATTTGGGTACGCAGTCCTTTCTCCGCCCCAAACAAAGTCCCTAGTAACGTGTGGGTATGCTCTTACTAGTTGGCTTTTGATTGTTCAAATAATGAAGCTGAGTATGAAGCTTTGATTGCTGGCCTAAAAATTCTAAGGAAGTTGAATGCTAATAGGATTTTAGTATATGGCGACTTTGAATTGGTGATTAAGCAGGTCAGAGGTGAATATCAAGAAAAACATCCTCGGATGCAGGCTTATCGTAATGCAGTCCTAGACATCCTAAAATTATTTTCAGAATATACCTTGACATGTGTGCCTCGTATACAAAATATTATTGCTGATGCCCTGGCTAAGGCAGCAAGTAGTTTGAAGATCCCAATGAACTCCAGCAATAAATTTGAAATCCATGTCAAGCATCGTCCAACCGTTCCAGAAAATCAGAGATATTGGCAAGTTTTCCAAGATGATGAGGAGATTGATGATTTTCTGCAAAACAAAGGCAAGTTCAAGGAAACCTGAATTGATGAAGAAAATGACGATGGTAAAGGTAATGGTATAGATGATATGAAGATCAATGAAATGGACATGTTGTAGCTAAAGAATAACGTTATTCCTAAAGGTTTGATACCTTTAGAAGAACTCTTTGATCAAGATGATGTAGCCCCCGCAAACCAACATTGCAGCCAACAGAGAAGGGTGTGGAAGAGGTCAATGTCGGAACAACTACTAATCCTAAATTGGTAAAACTGTCTAAAGCATTTCCACCAAAAATAAAGGACAAATATATCAGTTTGCTGTCTTCATTTCCAGATGTGTTTTCTTGGGACAATTCTGACTTAAATACATACAATACCAATATAATTCAGCACATTATACCCATCAATCCCAAACAGAAACCATTCAGACAAAAGTTGAGAAGGCTTAATCCAAAGTTGCTGCCATCAATTGAAAAGGAGATAAACAGGTTGTACAAATCAGGAATCATTGTTCCCATCAGATTTTGGATTGGATCTCTAATTTGGTGCCCGTACGAAAGAAGACAGGTGAGATTCGCTTGTGCATTGATTTCAGAAATCTCAATAAAGTTTCGTTGAAAGATAATTATCCACTGCCCAAAATGGACCATATACTTCAGCGAGTAGTGGGAGCATCTCGTATGTCACTACCGGATGGTTATTCTGGATATAACCAAGTTTCTGTCCATGAAGATGTCTGAGACAAGACAACGTTCACCACTCCATGGGGAACTTTTCATTACGCTAAAATGCCTTTTGGTTTGAAGAACGCAGGTGCCACGTTTCAGCATGCAATGGACTTGGCTTTCGCAAATGAGAAGGATGTCTTCTTGGTTGTGTACCTGGATGATTTGACGGTGTTTTCCAAATCTGATGAAGAACACATGTACCATATAAAAACTATCTTTCAAAAGTGTAGAAAATATGGCCTATCACTGAATCCGAGAAAGAGCTTTTTCACCATGGAGGAAGGCAAACTACTTGGGCACATTATCTCAAAAGATGGCATTCGTATTGACCCAGCACGTGTGCAAGCAATTCAACAAATCGATCTATCCCAGAATAAGAAAGAGATTCAATCTTCAATGGCAAAATGAATTTTCTACGCCGCTTTGTACCTAATATTGCTGAGCATCTAAGAGAGATCACAACCATGCTTAAGAAGGATAGCCAAGTGAAATGGACAGAGGAGGTTGTAAAATCTTTCAATTTAGTCAAATTGGCTCTTTCTTCAGCTCCAGTTCTAGTCAGCCTGGATTACAATTAGGATTTCATATTATTTTCATTTGCTTCGGAGCATACTATGGCAACGGTGTTATTGTAGAAAAGAGATGATCATGAAAGACCCATTGCATTCTTCAGCAGAGCTATAAGAGATGCAGCCTTAAAATACAACATCATTGAGAAGCAAGCCCTTGCACTTGTGAAAGCATTAAAATATTTTCGGGTATATATTCTACATTCTCATATTTTGGCCTATGTTCCTAACGCTGTTGTCAACGATGTTTTAGTGCAGACCGATCCGGAAGGAAGATGAGGAAAGTGGACTGCAACCTTGCTGGAATATGATGTGGAAATAAAGTCCACAAAGCTGGTTAAAGGATAGGGATTCGCAAAGTTAATGGCCGAATCAAACTTGCACGCCTTGGACATAAATATGATCACTACCATGTCTAATGAGAATGAGGAAGGATCGTCAATTTAGGTATCTTAAATGTTTTCTCTTTCTCCGTGGTATTCAGATATCATATATGTGCTTAAAAATTTGTCACCACCCTCTGGCATGACTAGAAACAAAGCGAGAACACTCAAATTGAAGGCTGCCAAGTTTTGCATTCTAAATTCTGCACTGTATTGGAAATATCCTGGTGGCATTCTGTTAAATTTCTTGGTGGGAAAAGAAGCAAAGAAGGTCATGGAGGACTGCCACCAAGGAGACTGTGGTGGTCACCTTTTTTGGAAATCAACAACAAATAAAATTCTGAGAGCGTGGTATTATTGGCCGACATTGTTTGCTGATGTATAT
Source organism: Pinus taeda (assembly GCA_000404065.3). NCBI lineage: Eukaryota > Viridiplantae > Streptophyta > Pinopsida > Pinales > Pinaceae > Pinus > Pinus taeda. The sequence continues at coordinate 21,364 of APFE030713823.1, forward strand.
AAGATGGTCAAGAGCTGTCATAAGTGTTAGATTTTTGAGGGAAGGCAGAAGTTACAGCCTTTACCACTTAAGCCTATTGAGGTGAGTGCCCCTTTCCAGCAATGGGGATTGGATTTCATTGGTGAAATTCATCCCGCTTCTTCCGGTCAAGACATATGGATCCTCACAGCGACAGATTATTTCACGAAATGGATCGAGGCAATTTCCACCAGACAAGCTACAGATGCGGTAATCATTTCATTCCTTGAAAATAACATCTTGTCTCGCTTTGGTTGCCCGAATAAGTTAATCACTAATAACGCAACAGCTTTCAAATCAAAAAGGATAGTAGAGTTTTGTCATAAATATCACATCATTTTGGGTCACTCAACTGCCTATCATCCGCAAGGCAATGGATTGGCGGAGTCTTCAAATAAATCATTGGTCAACATCATCAAGAAGCTGCTGGAAATAAACAAGAAGAGCTGGCATAAGAGGTTGGTCAATGCACTTTGGGCAGATTGGGTCAATCAGAAGAAATCCATAGATACATCACCTTTTGAGCTTGCTTATGGAGTTGATATAGTGTTTCCTACCTCTCTCGCAGCCCCGATAGTCAAACTTCTTCAGGAGGCCGGCAGTGAAGAAGATCCTATGCAGAGAAGGTTGAATCAAATGGTCCACTTGCAACAGACCAGAGAAGAAGTCTTCTAGAACACATCCAAGTTGTAGGAAAAGATTAAGAAAATTTATGACAAAAAAGCAAAGGCGGACAAATTTTAGTTGGATGATGTGGTGTTGAAGTGGGATGCAAGGAATGAGGAAAAAGGTAAACACGGCAAGTTTCAGAATCTCTGGAAAGGTCCCTTCAAGATTGCAGCATATCGGGGTCAGAATGCCTTTCTTCTAAAGGAAATGAATGGGGAATATTGTCCAGGAGGGCCAATCAATGGTCGTCTACTCAAGCGGTACCATTTCTGAGTTATTAACGCTGCTTCCACTGTCATTGTAAATACCATTTTTATTTCAGTTTGGTTTGAGTTTGTCAAGTTAGTCTTCAAGTCATTTCAATGTCAAATTTGAGTCAAATTTTTGGTCATTTTAGTTTCATAAATG
>APFE030713829.1:0-11825 GCA_000404065.3 Pinus taeda
TGCCCTTACATTATTATTGTTATGTAGGCTCTAATTATGTTATGACCCCTTAGACTCCTATATATAGAAAGAAGGTTTTTTCATTTGTATCATCCAAGAATTGTTCATTTATGTAATGTAAAGGAGGTTTCCCCCTCGAAGAGGCTGAAATTTAAGGCGTTGATCTCTCTTTTCTATCTTTTTGTGAGCTAGTTTCATAACAGATTTTACGTGGTGTTCGATGACAAGTCCTTTTTCACACCACGTGAATTGTACTGTAGTACCTTGAGGGTCATTCTCATTATTGGTGATTCCTCTCGCGCCTGTTAATAGCTTACATAATTGGATGGTAATCACGCAATGTCTTTCCATGTTCGACTCCAGAACACTTTTCACATGGATCGACTTGTACTCCGGGTGAAGATTGAACGAGTTTTGAAGACCCCAGATCTAGTTTCATCCGTATGGGTTGTGATATATCTAGAAATATAAAGACATCAAGTGTACATAATTGCCAAATAGATGATCATCCAAATCAAAGGATGATGAGTCCATATCATCAGTCTGTCACACAGACGATTGTCTGTCCTATGTACATGAAAATGAATTTATAAAGTTGAGTATGGGAATGCCCGCCTCAGCTAAATCATGAAAAAATGTTGTCAAAATAATGTATTGTATTGTATCTTATTACAAGTCGCCCCCCAGCTCGAAAAAACTTCGGATCCTCATAGTAAAGCATTTCACTCGACATCAGGAATATTAACGACCTCATGCTTTAGGGGGCAACTGTTATAGACATTTTTGGGCACTTCAACCCCAATCATAAATGTCCATAAACTGAGGGATCCTAAGCCCCTAAAAGTGTTGCTTCACTGCCTAAAGGAACAAGGTCAGCTGATTACATCATCTCCTAGAAGTTCTCCATTGAAAACTGCCCATAAATGGTCAAAACTGGACCATACTAAAACCCCAGTGCAAAGGGTGCGATGCATATCACCTTCCCAGTGTATAGGGTGCGATGCATACTGAATGGCTCCTCTATAGGGTGCGATGGTCGAGAATGGACAAATGGTAGGGACAATGTGAGGTGGAAGATCATGGAATCTTCCAGAATCTTCCCCTCTAACACTTGCCTCTCTATTTTCGACCAGGGATGAGTAATAGATCATCATTCTCCAAGTGGAAGCAGGAAATATCAGAGAGAGGACACTAATCAAGACCCCAGAAGATGACTCACCTCCCTATAATCATCTATATATGGATCCCTTATCACAGAGATTGAGAGGCCGGAATTTTCTATCTTATAGAGAAGTGATGTTGGTTTTCTGGTGTAAATTCATAGTGTTGGGTGATCTAAGCTTGACTTGAGGTGAAGAAGGGCTTTCTAGCTGGAGGATGATGCTAGGTCAGAACATATGGTTGTAATCCTCTTGCTACTTTTCATCTTAATATATCTATTCAAGTTTTCCTCCACATTCTTGTGTACTTGTTTATATATGCATTTGTATGGTTAACGCACATCTCGTCCTGTGTTATTTATGAATATAGATCTTTGTTATTCGATAGTGGTATGTTGTTGTGATTCCACAGGTGCTCTTTGAAGCTGGGCAGATGAAGAAGAAGCAGCAAAGCTCTATCAGGAAGGAGAGGAAATCAAGCGCAAGACTAAGGTTGGTCTCCTTTGTTCCACTCCTATCTATTTTCATAAAGGAAAGTGAAAATCGACTTTACTTGTTTGTTCCTAAGATAGTTACTAGTCTTAGTGGGAATAGCAGCATCTGAGTGGACACTATTCCCGGTAACGTGGTTGGTTTTGGTTTGGGAGTTTTTGGTTTGTTTTCCCTTGTTTTTTGCATCATCACAGTTTTTAGTTTAACAATCACGCTGACATCACAATCACCCTTTTGTAAAATCCTGTGCATCATGAAATAACACCACACAGTCACGACGATCTTGGAAATCGGATCATCGCGGTAAAGGCATGTACTCCCATGCTGACAGCGTTGTGTTGCTATAGCTAGCTCTTTTTCAGCGCAATTTGCTAGTGTTCCACTCACGACGATACCTGTAGGATTGATTTTCTCAATTCTACCCCCTGATTTTTCCAGTCCACTTAATCCCTTGCCATTTTTGCTTGCTCAATCATTTGTTTTTCACTGTTTACAGTCAAGGCACTCGTTCTTTGGCTTGGTTGAATGAATTTTTCATTTTTGCCCGTGTGACCTAGTTCATTATTTCAAGTTCCTTGAATCGATTGTCTTGGTTGCTGGCTTGTTCAAGATTCATTTACAACCTCTTATTGTTTTGATTGAGCCTTCCTCTTTCTTTGTTTCTGGTTGATTTTTAGTGACAGTTGTTGAACCAGTCTTTGGTATTGATTCGATTTCTTTTCGCTACCAAAGATAGATCACAATTGTTTGGATCAACTGGTTCTTTCACTCTTTCTTGATTGTTTTGTTGAGTTAAAAAAAAAAACATAAGAAAATCAAAATTTTTCTTTTGTTTAGTGTGCGAAAGTGAAAGTGAATTTGCATTTCAAAATTGCATGTTGAAAAGCGAATGATAAAATCTCTCATTAGTAGTTCCCATATGCACTGTAGGAATTGATGTTTGTATGCATTGCGAAATTGCATTTGTTTGGCTTGGTTTTCTCGATTTGGGAATGATCTCTTTACCCTCTCATAGGTAGGTGTTCATCTAAAGAAAAGATATTTCACTCATTTTAGTTGCATCCTAGGTTTTGTTATATACACACGGTAGCGCCTGAAACTAAAATGTAATTCAAGATCAACCTTAAAACGAACAGAATAAATGTAACAACACATTGGAACATAACGCTCATCATTTAGAGGTTTAGGCTAGAGACGTGCTCTGGCATCGTTAAACCTAGTCACTATTGTTTTCACTCAAGGTTGGGTGATTCCTCCTTCTGTGACTCAATAGCAGTCTAGTACGGAATTGTGCTCACACGTACTGTTGAGCATATATTGGGAGACCCCACTAGGTTATCATCCTTTATCCATAGGAAGCCATGTCTGTCGCCTTGTAAACCGTAATGCACTGAACACAGCATTCGGGAAGATTGACTGTTGTACGGAAAGTCCTTGGTTTTCATATGACTGCCAAGGTGTATATGCAGTTTTACGGGTTGTTTGGAAAACCTTTTGCCTAGTTCTCCAGAGTAGTCACTTTCGTTCCTTTTCAGACTCCCTAAATGAAAGGTCCATCTGAGCACTTGTCACTTCAGGCCCATTAAATATTTGAAGGTGACTAGAGTCATCTTTTGGTCCTTTTCTCGACTCTTTAAAGATGAAAAGGTCAAGTCTTGTTCCTGCGTCTTAAAATTTGGCCACGTTCACATTTACCTAGTTAGATCTTGTTTATGTTTAGCTTGAGTAGGGTTCTTTCTCGTTAGTTTTCCTAGGATTCTGAAGTGAAACATCCTGGTGGAATCATCGATCCTCTCTCCTGTTCCAAGTGACCAAGGGTCTCCATCCTCTATTGCTCCTAAGGTTCTGATTGTTAGTGATACTCTCCCTGTCATCTTGAGTATCCAACCACTTAACTCTCGTGCCCCAGAGGATGAGTTCTACGATATTAATTGGAATCCCATTTGGGAGCCTTCTGACGAAGACTTTCCCATTACTCCTCCTAGTGTTTTGATCCCAATGTCTTCCTCTGACATGGAGGAGACAACTCCCATCTCTGGTGAAGAATCCATTGTGTCAGAAAGTGAAATACCTATTCCTACGGAACCAGGAATTTCACCTTTCTGGGCAACAGGGACTTCACCTTTCCATGTCACTTCCCTTGGTGTCACATTGCCTTTAAGGTATAATGCTTTGTCAGACATCATTAGTTCCAGGTCTCCCCTTTTGAGTTCCATATGGTCCCGTATCGTCCCTCTGACTTTAGAATCATTCATCCCTCAAATTCACAATGCATCCATCACATCTGTTCCGACCATACCAACCGTTTGTGTGGCTACTTCGACCCCTGTTGTTAGTGCTGCCACTGCCTCTTCAGTGGTCACTACTATCACCAGACCTTCTGTTGTTCCTACCCATAGTGGCCTAATGGTAGGAGTTGTCGATCCCGCACTAATTATCTTGCCTTCTTCTGGTTTCATTCTAACAGGGATGACATATGATCAGTATGTACAAGCTCTTCAGAATCTAGATCCCCAAAATCCATTCAATTATTATGATTCTCGTGGAGCTCATATCTATTATCCCGGACCTATAGCCTCTCAACCCACGGTTGAGGTCATGGTCCTGTTTTCAGTTGCTTGGGGCCCCACTAGTTATCTTGGTGGCCAAGCATCGCCTACAAATTTTCAAGGGCCACCATATCAAGGTCAACCATCTTACAGACAACCTTATCGAGGGCAACCTAGAGGCCCACAAGGACTGCCCTACCACGGACAACCTTCGGCCTTTGGTGGTTCTTCCTTTACTTATTTTGGGTAGCCCTCTAGTAACCCAGGACAACCTTATGCTCAACAAGGTCAACCTAGTATCCAACAGGGCTACCCTTCTGGGCCAGTTGGTCAGCCATATGCTTAATAAGGCCAATCAAGTGTCCAGAAAGGTTACCCTTCTGGGCAAGTTGGTCAGTCGTATGTTCAGTAAGGCCCACCTACTGTCTAGTCTGGTCAACCGAATGGGTAGAGTGGTCAGCCTCAAAATCAACCAGGCCAAACAACTGTCCAGTCTGCTCAGCCATCTGGCCCATCAGGACAACCCTCAGTTGTGCAAGGAAAACCCACTACCGAACAAGCTCAACCTTCTGGGCACGTGAGTCAACCTCAATCTCAGCCATGTCAACCTTCTGGCCAGATGGTTCAACCTCAATTTATTCAATGATAGTAGTCTGGACCTACTCAACTGGGCACTCAAATGATGGTTTCTTCTCAAGCGCCACCCAGTTTTTAGCCCCAGTCTGGGCTCCAAACCCAAGCCAGTTCTTAGATTCAGGTTGGATCTCAATCTCAACCTGCCTATCAAACCTAGCCTAGCTATCAGGCCCGGTTTGGAGCCTAGCCACCTTATGGTACCAAGCAACCCCAGGGGCAAGCTCAATTTGCCCTGTATCAAAATTATCAACAACTGCAGGTAAATCCTTATCAAAATTTCCAGCAACCTTATATTGCTCCTGTAGGCCAAATTCGTAATCAATGGAATGTTGGGGGGCAATTCTAGGGTCAACCATCTGGTTACGGCTATAACTCGTATGGGTAGGACTCCTACGAGCATAACCCTTATGGTCCAAGTCCGTCTGGACAGAACCAATGGGGGTAACAAATGACTGGATGGAACTCTCGGACCACCTCCTACCTATGGCTGTAAATGTCCTTTAATCCTCAGTTACCCTTTCTAGCGATGTTGGAATTATCGGACGTGTCCAAACTGACCAATGATCCCATTCTTCATAATCCGTATTAGCTGTCGGTTCCAACTAAAATTCTAGGTGATTGTCCCAAGCTTGATGGTAAAGCTAGTGAAGACCCTCAAGCTCATGTTATGACGTATCATCTATGGTTTTTGTCAAACTCATGGCTTGATGATTCGATCCTACTTTGCCTTTTTCAACGAACTCTCACTGGCTCTTCTGCTAAGTGTTATATTGAGTTAGCTCGTGGATCTTTTCAGAACTTCAACTCGTTAGCTATGGCATTCTTAACTCATTTTCAGTTGTTGATTCGCTATGAAATGGGCATGCATCTCCTGACATCCTTAAAACAATCTATGGCCACACATATCTCCGATCATATTCATGAATGGAGGTGACGTCACTGTTTGATCAAGTTTTGGATTCTCGATTAGCTTTTGACTGACTCGTTCACAACCTCGTTTGTCGGTCCAATAGCTAGGGACATTGCGATGGGAGCATGCATAACTGAAGAGCAAACTATCGTGCATGCTCAGTACCTCAACTTGGTTTACTCCCAATCCGGTACGCTGTATGATCATTTGTCTGATGCTCCAAGGCCAGAAACTTCTAAAGCTCCGCCAAAACCCTCCGTTGACGGTGTTATTGGTTCTGTCAATCTTCCTTCTAAGAAAACTTCCGCGAACCCTAGAAAGAAAAAGTAGAATGCTTCAAACGAAAATTCTTCTCAGGCTGTATCCAATGCTAGTAATACTTCTGAGGTGAATGCCATCCAGTCCACCACGGCAGACAAATCCTCAAAAGGGAAAAATAAGTGAAATGGGAAGAATAAAGCTGAACAACTTAGGCAGGATTCCCCTAAACCTCCACCCGAGGAAGGTGCCAAATGCAAACCCAAGTATCCTTGCCTTATCTGTGACGAGGATCACTACACCAAGGACTACCCAAGGCAGTCTGAAGTTAGTCGTTTGTTAAAAGATGCCTCTGGGACTCCTGCTGTGCTCAAGGAACCCTTTCCGTTGCAACAAAATCAAATGGTGGCTAATCTATCTCAATCCTCCTCTCCCTTTGGTTCTCAAGTATTTATGGCTGGGACGATTCCCATCCACATTAGTACCCGGGTGAAAGAATATCTGTCGCCTGTCGGGAAGGAGCCTGAGGTCCCCTCTAGTGCTCCTCCATCCACTTCTGGTCCCCTTCATATTGAGCAACCTAGCACTAAAACAGTCATTCGACCTCCTTCTAAAGGTTTACTCCGAAAATCTTCATATAACCCCAATGCTCGTACTGCTCAGCACTATAGCATTGTTGAGGACTTAGCCTAGGCCCCGTTAGCTATGTCCACGTTAGAAGTTCTCCAGAGCTGCCCCTCCTAGAGGACGTCTTTTTTATTGGCCATCGGTGGCATTGACCCGGCTGACTCAGATTTGATTACTTTTGACCTGGGCAGTCATATACCGAGGCTACCTCACCAAATTCCCTTCCTTATTCAGGTCATCATCAATTCCAAAATGATTCATCATATTGTCATTGATGAAGGTGCTTCTACTTGCATAATGTCTATTGCTTGTTGGAAGGCTATTGGTTCTCCGACTTTGAGCCAGTCTCCCATGACCTTGGAAGCCTTTGATGGGAGAGAGTCTCGTCCTTATGGTATCCTCCAACGCTTTCCCATTACATTGGAAGGGAAGACGGTTGAATTAGAGGTTTAATTTGTCGATGCCAATTTAACTTACAACCTCCTTTTAGGACGGAGCTGGACCTATGCCATGAGATCCGTGGCCTCGTCTCTATTCTGTGTCATTCGTTTCCCTCATTAAGGGAAGATTGTCACTGTAAACCAACTCTCCTTCTTCGCCTCCTCCTTCGACATCAATGTGCCTTTTGTGGAGCATACTTTAGTCCCTCTTGAGAGTGTGGGTGCTAGACTCTTTAAAGATCCCACCCTTATGGGCGCTTTTTCGCTCCCACCTCCTAATGTCACCCCCATTAATATGATTTTTGTTTGCTCTGATCCATGGGTTCTTCCCCCTCCTGATCAGATAGGCTCTTGGGGCGATGAGATGCCATTGAGTCCTGCCAAGATCAACTAAATCGAAATTGTTTCTGCATTAGCTCCCTCCTCTAAACAGGCTCCCTCAAGTAGAGCTCTCGGCTCGTACATGTAGCCCCCTTGGCTTGGAGATAACACTTCTTCAGACCCATTACAGGAACTTTTTCCTTCCAATGAAGCGATCATTGAGACCATGTCTTTTGAGGAACCTCCTTGGCTTGATCATCACCATCATTCCTCATTTCTCCCTACCCATTAGGAAATGCTTGCTTGTCTTGAGCGGTTTGCTTCATGTTTCCTCTTTCAACCTCTTCAGACACCCATTTAGATTATCAAGTGTCTTCTGAAGGGAACATGGAGAACATCACGCAAACCCAGCCTATCGACATCTATGTTAAGATAGGGGTTGTCGAGCCCATCCATGTTGGAGTAACTTGTACTCCAGAGGAGATTCAACTCTATACAGGTCTTTTTCGTGAATTTCGTGATGTGTTTGCCTAGTCTTACGAAGAGATGCCTGGAATCGACCCTAGTATTGTGGTGCATGAGATACCTACCTATCTGGGTGCCAAGCATGTTCGACAGCATTTACGCACTGTGTAACCCTGAAAGGCTACAACTATTAAGGCGGAAGTGGAAAAGCTTCCTAAAGCTGCTTTTATTTACCCCATCCCCCTCACAGACTGGGTTTCTAATATTGTCCCTCTCACCAAAAATTAGGGCACTATCAGGGTCTGTGTTGACTATCATGATATTAATTGAGCCTGTCCCAAAGATAACTTCCCTACACCCTTCATTGACCAACTCATTGATGAGTATGCCGAAAGTGAAATATATTCATTCATGGATGGCTTTTCTGGTTATAACCAAATTAATATTGCCCTCGTCGATCAACACAAGACCGCCTTTATCTGTCCATGGGGCACTTTTGCTTATAAGAAACTCCCTTTCGACTTAAAGAATGCCAGTGCCACCTTCCAACACGCAATGTCATATGTGTTCCATGATATTTGACACAGTGTGCAATCTTACCTCGATGACCTTCCAGCTCATTCGGTAAGGTGTCAAGACCATCCCACTCACCTTCGTGAAATTTTTCTTCATTGTAGACACTATCGTATTCAGCTCAATCTGCATAAGTGTGTCTTCTGTGTCGAGTCTAGCAGACTTCTTGGTTTCATCGTCTCCCAAGAGGGTATCCATTTTGATCCTCTTAAAGTCGAAGCCATCGTGAATCTTCCTCCCCTTGCCTCTTAGCAGCAATTGTAGAGCTTGCAGGGAAAAGTGAATTTTTTACAATGATTCATTCTGAATTATGCTGAAGTAGCTAAAGGCTATACGTGACTATTGAAGTGTAACACTCCTTTTCATTGGGATGCCATTGCCCAAGAGTCATTCAAGGACCTCAAGGCTCTCCTTGTTTCTGCTCCTTTGTTACATCCCCCTGACTCTCATCAGGACTACACTCTCTACTTAGCCACTCTTGACACCACTATCGGCATGGTTCTCGTTCAATATGATGATGATGGTGTTGAGCATGTCGTTTATTATCTCAGCCACAATTTACTTGATGTAGAAACTCACTATGCCCATGTTGAGAAGTTGGCATTGGCCGTTGTTTGTGTCGTCCAACATTTTTGCCATTATATACTATTGCATACCATGATAGTGATTTCTGATTGCAACCCGATGACATACATTTTGTCACATCAGTTACTAGGGGACAAATACTCGAAGTGGATTGTTATCCTCCAAGATTTCGACTTGGAGTTCACCACTGCCAAGTCTAAGAAGTCGCTCATTTTTGTTGAGTTGCTTTGCTCTCTGCCATCTATTACCGCACCCTCTCGGTTAGAGGATCATATTCCACATGAAACTCTGTTCTTGATCAGCACCCTCAACCCTTGATACGAGGATATTGTTGTCTATCTCTAGACGTCCTCTTTTCGTCCCAATTTGTCCAAGGATGCTCGACAATGGATTCGCCATCAGTCTCAACCTTATCACATTATTGGGGACACCCTATACCGACTCGGCGCCGACTCTTTCCTCCGTTGATGTTTAACCCTCGAGGAAGCCGAACGAGTTCTAAATGACTGCCATTCTAGTGCCTGTGATGGTCACATGTCCAGATATGCCACTGCTCAGAAAATTCTCTGTGTTGGATACTTTTGGCCCTCCATCTTTAAGGATTGCATTCTTGTTGTCTGTTTTTGTCATGAGTGCCAAATCTACCAATAGAATATGCACGTGCCTCCTGCTCCATTGCACCCTGTTGTTACCATCGTCCCTTTTGCCAAATGGGGCATTGATTATATGACCTGTAACCCTCGCTAGGCTGGGGGGCATGGGTATATCATCGTTGCCATTGATTATTTCACAAAATGGGCTAAGGCGATGCCTACACTATCTGAAGACGGTCACACAGCGACACAATTTTTGTTCAATCATGTTATCTCGCGATTCGGAATCCCTCAGGATATCGTCACTGACCACGGAAAACACTTCGATAATCCTATGATGACCGAGTTAACAACCCAGATGGGCCTACGGCATGATAGCTCAACACCGTACTATCCTCAGGTCAATGGTCAAGTGGAAGCAGTTAAGGCAGTTCTAGTTACAATGCTTCAATGTACCATCGGCATGCACAAGTCCAATTGGCATCTAATGTTATTCTCTACCTTATGGGCCTACCGAACTTCAGTGAAGGATGCCACCAGATTCACCCCATTCCAATTGGTATATGGTCTGGAGGCTACCCTTCCCATTGAGTGTGAGATCCCTTCTTTGAAATTAGCTGTCGAATTATGCCCCAACACTACTCCGGTAGAAGAATGCCTTCTCTACCTAGAGCGACTAGACGAGACTCGTCGACTAGCCTCTCTAGCTATTGAAGCATAGAAGAACAGAGTGAAAACTCACTTCGATCATACTATTCATCCTCATTCTTTTTTTGAAGGAGATTTAGTCCTGCTTTATGATCAAGCGAATGATAAGCTGGGGGCAGGCAAATTCAAACCTATGTGGCACGGGCCTTATATTGTAAAGCGATTTTTGCAAAAGGGGCCTACGAGTTGATTGATTATGAAGGGAACCCTCTAGATAAGCCCCGAAATGGGCTTTACTTGAAAAAATATTATGCATGAACCCCATGCACTCTGATTTGTACATACGTGTGTTTTCAGCAGGTGTGTTGTGTGTGTGTGTTTGCATGTTTTTGCTTGGTGTGCAGGCATGATTGCCACTTATTGTGTCTTTTTGCTTCGCATTCAGATGTCTGGTACACCTTACATTGGTTTCCCTAATGGTGCCTGCCGTAGTACACACAACCTGTCTTCTGCGGCATGGGTGATCTACGATCCTCACGGTGAGTTAGTAGACCTTCAAGGTGTTTGTCTGGGTTGTACCACAACCAATGTCGCTGAATATAGTGTTGTTAATTAACTACTAACCAAGGCTATTAACCTTGACTTTTGTGCATTGGTTGTTAATCTAGACTCTCAGCTTGTCATCCACCAGCTTAATCGACATTATTCCATCAGAGATCATCATATTTTAAGGTTGTATTTACTTGTTAAATTATTAGAAAGAAATTTTGATTTCATCACATATCAACACATTTCAAGAAAATTAAACACGTTAACTGATGCATTAGCCAATTATGCACTAGACACACATTTGTGTAACATGTAATTGAAACAACATATAGAAGCATTTTAAACACAATAATGAACCATAGGAATATGTATATATATATATATATATCTTGTGTGGAACACCAAGGCACTCAAAAAATAAATGTATATGTCTAAAAGGGTCTGTGCTCTCCATATATCTAAGACAAATGTCTCTCCAAAAAATCAGCAGGATAAAACCTAGGTATCTACTGTGGAGGGTTGCGCTCCCTGTAGCACACCACTTCTCGTGCAACCCATCTCAGTAAATGGTGTAGCCTAGGAATCACTCCTATTGTGTGGATCTCAAACTCTATGGGGACCTCCTTGATCCCAATATAATCTGGGATACCCTTTGTCAGACCCTCAAGATTCCGAGCCACTGTGATCCAGGTGGATGTTGGTGGTCACCCACCTATCCCATTTGGACCCCACAACTATCTCTTTCAGTCTTTTTAGTTTCCTAAATTGTAGCAAAATTTACTATTTTTAGTAGTTTTTTTGGGTCCTAAACTTCCAGAGCCGTTTTGAGGCCCTAAATGATGTTTTTTGGGAAATCTGAGGGCAACATGGGTCCATGGAATGATGTTGTCCTTCCCAAAGTGGTAGTTCTCAGATAGATCTTTCTAATGAGCTATCATACACGTCAAACGGAGATCGTATGCCAAAGTAACGACCCCGGGAAATTGATGTACCAATTTACCCAAAACGGGGCCCACAAT
>APFE030713829.1:17158-27223 GCA_000404065.3 Pinus taeda
CCCTAGCTGGTTTATTTCCATTTCTGGTTATAAGCATATTTCAGTATTTTCCATTAATGAAATGAAGTATTATTTCTGTTGCATCTCTTTATTTATGGTTATCACATCTCTGTATTTATGTTTATCTCTGTAATCTATTGCGTTCCTGTTTAAATCCGGATCACATTGTCTCTACTGAAGTGTCAGCCGGGGGAGCCAAGGCTAGCTCTCTCTTACCCTCTAGGTCCCTCCACGCCTCTGGGGCCAACCCCTCGGGTCTCACTGGTCCCACATCTGTGAACACCATAGAGTTCCTCATTATGACATATGCATGAAAAAATCCAAAAACATTATAAAAGATAAAATACAAAACAAAAATTCTATTGCCAGATCAAGTGCCTTACCACCATCATCCCACTGCTCGCCAGGAGGTAACAGCATATTGGGATGTCCACCAAAATCCATCCCAGCGTATGGCAAGTCCTCAACAAAGATAATCTGGCGCTCCAACCAGTCACAGAACATTGCCCCCCATGATACTGGGCGTCCTCCACCTCCCCGAGACATAACGTGAGCCCACCATGTGATCCTAGCTTTCCTGGTCTAGGCACATCCAAGACCATGTCCTGCAATTGCAATGCCAGCACCCGCTCCAGCATAAGCGGGATCAATATGGATCCATAACCAAACTGCTTCATCTCTCCTCAACGACAGTTGTTGAGTTGTCTCTTCATATTTGCTGTCACTGCCTCCGCCCAGTTAAACATGGTCGGATTAAGGAATTCGAGAGCTAACTACAGGTGAGTCTTCGATGCCTCGTGTTGGTCATGGGAGCCCACTACCCTGGTTACCATGAAAAAAACTGCACGAAGAACTATGTCTTCTACTATTGGGATTGCCACCTTCCCACTCTTTGTCTTACGTGCTCGAGGGCACACTCGTGCCATTATCATTTCTAGTGTCTCGCCCCCACGACGTTGGCCCTATAATATTGGCCTCTCTCCCTGTCGGGATAGTTTGGTAAAAAATTACACATCTGTTGCATTGAACTCGATATCTCGACCTTGGATTATGAATTTCCTGTCCATCGGGTTCCATGCGCGGATTATCAGCTCCAATAGATTAGGCTGGGACTGTAGATGTGGAGTCAGGAAGAACTTCAACAATGCAAACTCACATAGAGCATTTCGACATCTGGCATTAGCAAAATCCTCCTCGTCATTGGCATCATGAACTCGCTCCTGCCAGACATAAGCCATAATGCCCTGCATAAAGAGAAAAAATGAATTAGAACTTCATTCATGAAAATTAATCCATAATTTGCATAAAAACATGGTTTTGCATCGCCATTGTGGTTTTTTTTCAAAACAATCGTGATGGCACGAGGTTCATAGTTCAAATTTTTCGCAGTCATCGCAGAAGTACATCAGATTTCCGCGATGACCAGGGTGCATTACATGTAAGCCACGCTCGGTCATCGCGGACCCAAGCAGTATATCCGTGATGACCAAGCAGTGGATGTTAATTTAAAAATCCACCCAAACTTGCATCTCTAATGGTCAAATGCATAAAAAAACTAATGAAATGAAGCGCAGGAGAGTGACTACTTACTTGATCGAAGTTTCACAGTGAACCATCAACCGATGAGGCCGGAATCAGCTTGCGAAGTTAGTACTGGTTGCCACTCCAAAATCTCTAATGGTGAATTGTATAGTGCAAATGGTAAAAATGAATTGGTTTATTCCCCTTTTATAGTAATTTTTCCAAAATGTTTAAAAATTGCACTTTATAATGTGAGTTTTTTACCATTTCTTTCATGGCTAGTTGGGATTTTGGCTTTTAATCATATTTCCACATTATTTATGTCAAATCGATTTTACGTTTGACATGTTTTTTTGCAAAATTACAGGTGGTGGAATTGCATGTTCAATTGGTTCGTAAAGTCATCTTTAACGCTCTTTTCCGACTCAAAAAATGAAAAGATAGTTGAGTTGTTCCTTTCGACTCGTGAAATGGAATGAGAGGCGGTTTGCTTTAAGCTCTTTTCCAACCATGTAAATGAGAGAAGATTGCCAGGCTTTTGTCATTTCAGGCTCGTTATTGGTTATGAAACTACATGGTTTCGATCGCTTTTCTACTTTTTCGGGTCGAGATCACTAATCACGAAAAGTACTCCTTGATCGTAATGGTCAAACGGTTCTTCCAAGTTTCATTTTATACTTTTTCAGGCTCAAGAGACACAACTTTATGAAAAAGGACCCCCCTAGAGTTTTCTTTTCCATGTCTTTTCAAACTCCCTAAACATCAAAAAGACTTCGAGTTTTGCCTATGTCAGACTCATTAAACCCTGACGACATTGGACTCGTCACCATGACGAGCCTCGAGCTTCTCCTCCCTAGGGATCGTTAAACCACTACTAGGTTGGATTTGACTAAAGGTCAAACTTATACCACAAGCATATGCTATCCCCTTCAAGCTTGTCTTCAAAAATAATTGGGGTACTCGCCAGCAATGGTGGGGGAAAATTTGGAAAACATCATCGATTGTCTATGGCAGCTAGTCACTCTTGAACATCGACACTTCTTCTTCTTGTCGAGTTGGGACATCCATACATCGTCATTTGGCCTTCCGTGGGTTTGGGTTGTCAATTAGCCTTATTCCATCTAATCCATGCTATCTCCATCAAGCCTCTGATCCTTTGGTACCTGAATTCTGCCACCCTCCAGAGTCGTGTCACCGACGTGTTCAAGAGTATAATCCTTTTGTAGTTTACATCCTTGCCTTTTCCTCTGATACTCTATTTCACCATCTACTGCTTGTTCCTTGTCTCATGTCGTTGATGGGGGAAACATTATGGCCCTCCCGCGACAGGTCGTCGCCTGTCAACATCAGCTCATTATCCAGGAGATTGATCCAGAGATCCCTTTGGTACCTTGGAGCCTGCATGCCTCAATAGCAAGTTCTTCACGCCTGACGGTTGACTTACATCATTGGTCGTTGATTGGGTGATTCCATGAGTGTTCAACTTCAGTTCATTCTTCACACTTCATCGATTGTACTTGATAGTACCTTGAGAACCATTGGAATTATTGTGGTTTCTCTCACGCTTGTTAACAGTTTACATCATCGACTGGTAATAAAGCAATTTTCTATCATGCTCGACTTCAACACCTCTATTCGCGTGTTAGAATTTGTACTGTGATTGGTTGGGTTCAAGACCTCGAACTTAGATCACACATGTTCGGGTTGCGTGGATTGGTTCGTGATTACATAACCTATTGATGGATGGTTGTGCCCATACCTGAGTCTTCATGGATGGTTGCGACCATACCTTTATCATTATCATGGTCTCATTAGTTGGATGGCTGCATCCATACCACAGACCTAGTTCATATGTCTTTTGGATGGCTGCATCCATGCCTAAACTACATGTATTTCACTATCAGAGATATCAGTTGTACTTGCGCCTACAGGTTCTTCCAGATGGTGTTCCAGCTCAATCAGTTTTGTAAAGCATTTCACCCATTCCACTCTTTTGAGCTTCATACTTTAGCGGGCATCTGTTACACAGTAATTTGTCACCGCCTTCACTTCCCAATCCATCTACTATGTCATGTGTCCAAGTAAAACATGGTCATGTTACACAAATGCTCTCCTATGCTACCAATTGACCCACTTTTCCTAAGTTATCTGCCTCATCGTGGCTATTAGCTTAATAAATGTGCTAAATGGCGGTTCTAAGTAGTCAAGCCATGCTGCCAGCATGGAAGTACATCTGATTCTTGCAATGGTCTGATTGCATGCCCCAACACAAGGTTGCTTAGTATCTTCAGTGATGATCTAACTATCTATGTTGCTCACTCATGATGTCAGCGCCGAAGTTTAGTTATGTACCCGCAGTGATCCAGATTCGATGAATTTGTTCCAACAGTCGGCCTTCTGGATGACTCTAGAGCTAGTCGTTGACATAGGTTGTGTCGCCCTTCTTTCCCTGGCATGGCAGTTCCATCAATTGTGCTACCTTCCTTGGTGATAAGCTCTCTCTTCCCCCTTTCATGGAGACTCCTTCTCCTATTTAAACACTCACTTTTGATATGATCAGCTAATGGTTGGTAGTTGGTAAATTCTTGGATTAAGTAGTGTTGTTAGTGCTTTTGATAGATAACTGGTGTGAGTGTGGTAAGTGTGGGAGTGTTGATAGCTTGGGGAAGGTTGTGAAGTGCCATTGATTTCATGTCAAACTTGTGAGTGAGAGAGAGACCCTTGTATGTTGGGAGATCCACCTTCAAAGAGTGAATGCTTGAAGAAAATTCTGGCTAGATCCCTCTGAGAGGGCTTGTAACGTCAAGACTTTGGTTATAAGCTTACTCTTATTTCATTATTAATACAATCAATGATGTTTTCCTATGTCTTGTATGTAATGTACTTGATAGCTCATGACTTCTTGACTTTGTGAGTAAATAGTTCATTGTTGTTCCCAGTTACGTGCTTTGTTGTATTTACTTTTCTTTGTTTCAGGTTGATCACTCATTAAGGAGGAGGAAGCAGATGCTGGAGCAGTGCAACGGAACTCCATTGACCACCAGTTGAGGTAGGCCTCCAACTTTAATTGTTTAAGGAAATCTATTATTGATCTGTCCTTGTTTGTGACTAGACCCACTCTAGGGCTAGAGGGGTTGCCTCTGTCTGTAGAGGAAACACTTTCCTGCATCACAATCCTCATGCTCTTTAGTCCTGCAATGATTTCCTTTGTATTTCCACTGATCCATGACCCTCTTCACTTTTAAAATATTTTCCATTTTTAAGGATTTATGAAAATCTGATGCTTCAAAGTTCTAAAATGATTGACCCTTTAAAATTTAGGTTCTGATGTGTTGAGATTTTTCAGAAATCAGGATCTAGATGGTCGACCTTCCCCTTTTGATTTCGGCTTTAAATTTCAGTTATGCTATGTTTCTAGCCTCTGATATTCCAAAATCAAAATTACTCTACCTACCGATCCTTCTGATATCGAGTCACATTGGTCAACCATCCATTTTTTCTTTCGGGAATAGGATTTCCCTTTTTGGCTCTCCTCTGGATTTCAAACTTCGGTTATTCCTATGGCTATCCAAGATTCTACCCATCCTTTTCTGTGCTAGGGATGAAAATAGGACCATTTTCGATAATTGCAAGAGGGTACGACAGGTGACAACATCGACTCCAATTGGGAAAAATGTGTTGCAAACAATGCATTGAGAACCTGCAGATTAGCGCATTCTACCCATTAGGCATGAAGTCATTTTATTCAAGTACATAAAAACAAAAACATAAATAGTAAGAACTTAAAGTATTACTAGTATGTACAATGGCTCACTGGTATATACATTGGGTGAAAATGGACCTCTTTAATGATGGAAATAAAGCTTGAGAAAGTACTCATTCATAGGCAGTTCAAGCACCTCACCATC
The DNA here is from genome assembly GCA_000404065.3 of Pinus taeda. Classification (NCBI taxonomy): domain Eukaryota; kingdom Viridiplantae; phylum Streptophyta; class Pinopsida; order Pinales; family Pinaceae; genus Pinus; species Pinus taeda. Next base: position 22,588 of record APFE030713829.1, read on the forward strand.
GAAAGTTTCGAGTATGAAGGTGTTGTTTTCCTTTTCTTTAGCTATCTTGAAAGGTCCAAACCATAAGGGATCCAACTTCCTATGTTTTCATTTTTCCTCTCTCCTAACGTGCCATATGAGAACCAATTCTCCTGGGTGTAAGGATATGTCCCTTTCCATTTTTTCAAAAAGAGCCTTCATCTTTTCCTAATATTTAATCAAATTATGAGTTACCTCCTCCCTAGGGAAATTTTAAGGATGGAAAATCATCTTGAATTTTAAAAACATTGGCAAATCTCATTAGTCCATAATAAGCAAACTATAAAATGTTTATTGATGTATTTGTAAAAGTATTCAAATTTATAATGGCTTAATATACAATATCTATATAATATTGCCAAATTTTAGTGTAAAATAAATTTATATTTTAAAATTTGGGTGAATCATTTTTACAAAAACTGGAAATTGGTGAATATTTTTTTTCTAAAAAATCGTGGAAAATTAGCCCACCTGCAAATATTAGCCCCTAAACTTTTCCATGCTCATCCCTGGTTTCTTGAAGTGTTACTAGCTCATTGATTCTCCTAGTCAAAGAATTTGGCTCTTCCTCAACATCCTGTAGAATTTTAGCCATTGCCATGGCTAGTTGGATAGGGAAAATTTCAATCTTACCATATACCAATTCAAAAGGAGAATTCCAAGTTGACCTCTTCGTATTAACTCGATTGGCCCATATAAAAAAATTTAGTTGTGAGTCCTAGTTTTTTCTGATTTTCTGATATGGTATTTTTTAGAATCCTTTTTAAAGTCCTATTTGAAGACTTAACCAAACCACTTCCCTGTGGATTGTAGGTGGAGGAGTGTCTCATGATGATGTTTTACTTTTGGAAAATATTAGAAACTTGGTATATTTACAAACTTGAGCATTATCAGTGATAACCTTGCTTGGACAACTGAATAGGGCAAGGATATTTTCCTCCATAAACTTGATGACCACTATGTCACTTGCATTTCTAGCTAGGATGGCCTCCACCTATTTTGGGAAATAATCAATGGCTGTAAGAATCCACTTTTGTTGGCCATTGAATGGTGGATGTATTTCTCCTATGAAGTCTAGTGTCCATTGCCTAAAGGGATGCTCTCCCAAAATAGGAATCAAGGGGAGGGGTGCTAACTTCTTCTTCTCAACAAAAATATGAGACTTTCCACAACATTTGACATAAGCATGAACCTCTCCAAACAACTTGGGCCAATAGAAACTTGATTTAAGGATCTTATGGGTTATGGCTCTCCAGCTGTAATTTCATCCACAGACACAGTTATGAAATTCATCAATCACCTTATGAAACTCTTCTTCTACCAGACATAAAAGAAAAATCCCCACTGGGTCTTTCCCAGATAGCTGGCCATTTGAAATGGAAAACTTTTGGGCTTGCAGCCTTAATGCCATGTATTTAACTTTGTCAAAAGTCAATGGGAATTTCGGAAAAAGTAAATAATGGACCATATATTTATACCACTATGAGACAAGGTACTTCATTTGGACTTCTGTATTGAGGTCTTAATATTGTTTTCTTCCTTTGGTATTCCACCTTTTCCTTCCTTATCTGTCAACAAATTTATACCGAGGGCCTTCTAGTTAGCCTCAGATAGTATTTTAGCATATCCATGCCCCTTGGTCAACTTAGTTGGTTTGATCTCCATGTCATATTCTTGAGTTTTGGAAATCCACTTGCCCCTCTTACCTTCACTATATCCCTGCGTGAGAATATTAATAGCCAAAATAATAAAATAAGAGTTATAAATTTTAGAGGGAAAAGAAGAAAACTACTTTTTTAATTGTATTTTTGGCTTATCTCTTTATAGGTTTACTCAATTTTCAATTGTAGACCCTTGTTGGATGCAGAATTTAATTCTTCATCCAACAAGTATACATTTTGCATACTTTTGAGGAGACCCACATTGATGAAAATTGAATATACATTTAAAAAATGTGTTGAACATGTTTTTTTAATGTATCTACAATTTTTATCAATGTGGGTGTTTCGAAAAATATGCATAATGGGTACTTGCTACTCCACATCTAATGAATAAGTACACTTGAAATTTGAGTAAACCTATAAGGAGATAAGCCAAAAATATGATAAAAATAGTGGTGTTTCTTCTTTTCCCTCCAAAATGTTTACATGTACCTCTTTTTAAATTTAAGGTATTTTGTTTGGTTTACATATTATGACACGGAAATTACGTGAAAATTTCACGGGAACTTTTAGGCTAAAATTTCCTTTAATCGCAGAAGATCAACTGCTTCCCTGATGGCTTCGTTTGTCTGCTTTCATCCCTTTTTCCCTTTCTCATTGACATTTTGATATGGGAGTGTGTGGGTCAAAATGCCTCCTTCTTTACTTGATCCTAAGGGTTTGCGGTCCCCATCTGTTCCCCAGGCGAACACTCCATTGGCTTAAAATATTTCAGAAGTGATTAAGCTGGTTTACTTGGATATTCTAGATATATTCTTTGAGTCATGCCCTAAAGATCTTCAACATTTTACGTTCATGTGGCCTAAGTCTATTGTTTTTCTCCTAAGCTTCCAAAAATTTACTTGTTTCACTGATGGTCTCTTTTAGCCTTCAATCATCTTCTAGAGATTCTGGTGATTTTCTCTTTGGTGTGACTTTGTCCATTTGTGATAAGATTTATTTGTCAAAATCCAATTCTTGTAGATGCAGTTGAGTGGGTAGTCCATATCAGTTTCGAGTGATTCTAGTGTCTCAAGAATGGAAAAGGAATTTTTGTTCCCTCCAGGTGGGGGGTTCTCTCACAATTGGGGGGGCAATGTAGAGCTTAGAGGCTACTTGTTGGAAGCCTTCATCATATGTCCCTTGGGATGTATGTTGGGTTTCCTCTGCAATAGTAAGAGGACAGTGACAAAACATGTGACCATACTCATGGCATCATTGACATTTGACGAGAACATTTTTGGGTAGCAGATCCTCTCATAGCATGTTTTGGGGCTTAAAGCCAGAGTTGGTCAATGTAATGTAAAGATCCCGCGAAATGCGGGCACGGAGCGCAAGAGTCTAGGGTTGTCTGCCCTAAAATAATGTAATTGAATGTATAGTATGTCAGCCTACCCATGGTTCGCAGACCATGGGATTGTATAAATAGAGTGAGGCTCTAAGTGTAAAGGAAGTTCAGAGATTTTGTCAAGCAATAGATGGATGTGAAGGCATGGTTAGAAGATAAAAGTGAATCTAAAGTGTATTGGGTTGTAGTGGTTTGTAGAGGCTCTGCAGAGTGCATAGAGGCCTAGTAGAGTCTGTAGCCGAGTGAGTGGATCCCTGCAGCTGAGTGCACAGGGCGAAGTCGGGTTTGTAACTGAAGTTGAAGATTAATAAAGATAATATTGATTCAAAATATTGTGTGTCTGTTTGTAGATTTGTATTTCTATATTCTAGTTATCTTTATGCATTTATATTGTTTTCGAGAACACGCACTTATCTGAAAGTTGAATAAGTAATAAGAATATTGGGCCCACATAAACTAAGTTAAGCACTAATATAATAGAACAGTAAGGATCAGATCGAAATAATACTATATTCCCAAAGGTGCGCACAGGTTGCGAAGAATAGAAAGTTGTGCAGAGCAGCGCAGCTCATAGATTAGGATTGCGAACCCCCAAAACCTTCAATAAGACATCCCTAGGGTGCAAAAACCTAGTTTCAGCACCCTCCCATACTACTTCGGGTGAGACCTCAGTCCGTGCTCTGCAGACTGTTGCCGAAAGGGCCAGTAGCACCGGGATTTGCTTGGCTAAACTTACTATTGAACCTAAGTCAGGCCCCATGTAGCCAACAAATGGTTCTGTTGTCAGGACTGGGATCTACCTAAGGGATGTCTAATGTCGTGCCACCTGTTGGGTCTCAGTTTTGGTCTATTTTTGCTTACGGAAACCTACTTAATCCTTATATTTTCCATCCATTTTCCATCACATCCATCTCATTTTGATGTAATTTATGCATATTTAGGTGTTTAATTTTAATTTTGCAATTTCTAGAAGTTTTTATGAAAATTGAGTTTCAAGTGCAATTTTGGGCTGAATCAGAAATTCCCGTAATAGCTATGTGGATGACATGTTTGCAGGACACTTGGGCTCGAGTTTGATGCATGGGTGGACAGCTTGGGAACTAGGACTAAGCTAACTCCACTTGGTTTGGCCAGAACAAGCTTTATTAGGCCCGGTCAAGGCTGGTCAAACATGACTAGTCACCAGAAAATCCCTAGGAAATAGGGTAGTTTTGAGATTTTATGGGATTGACCATATTTCTTGGGATGAATTGGATGAATTCGACTTAGATAGGTGGATATGAGTAGCTATGAGTGTTAGAGATAATATAGATCAGTTTGCTTCATTAAACCTCTATTTAAAGCCAAGACTTTGATGGCTTTTGTAATGGAATTGATATGTAACTTTTGTACAATTTGAGTTGGGAGCTAAATTGAAGAACTTGTTTCATTCCAATTTTTTGTTCATGCTTGGTTGATTTACTGAAGTTGTTGTAGCTGCTTTCTTCAAGTGTGCAAGGCAAGGGTGGAGGGCCCCCACTCCAAGCTAAGTACACTTCTTTGTTAGACTAGTTTAATTTTCCATAAGTTG
>APFE030713829.1:27425-57105 GCA_000404065.3 Pinus taeda
GGAAGAATTGGACCTCTTAAGTTAAGAGTCATTTCAGCTTTCCTTCATTGCAAGGTGAATTGAAATCATTAAGGTAAGCGAAATTATTAATATGCACTTCTTTAGTTTTCAAATTTTATCTTCTAAACTTGATTATATCTGATGTCCATATACAGTGGATTTGCCTCCAAGTTTTACAAACCCGGATTGATAATTAAATACTTGTGTTAATTTAGTCAATAAATTAGCCCAACACCACCGGAACCCAACAAAGAAGGAAATTGAAGAGTGATTGGACAAGAATATTCAAAAGTTCACGACACAGGAAAATAGAATTCCGCAGGTATCTGAGAAAATATGGTTTGATCGTTACATGTATATGAAAATCGACGAGATTTTCTTTGCATCCTTTCCCTCTAAACTGTATGAGTGGATTACAAGATTAGTCAACAACCAGGGAAGGTGTAAGCTCGACCAACTGATAGTATGGACTCTGGAATTAGTGTGCAGACTAGAGGCATCAGAAGATAAGATTGCATGAGTTGTGGACCATTGGCTCGATCGGATAATAGGGGGATTTATCACTGAATTTACGGTAGACACGACCGTGAGCAACAAAAAAGCAGAACGGATTTTTCTCAAGGGACCGCGAGTTAAGTACATTAAATATTTGAATACCTAGATTAAGATGATGTTATGTGAAAAGTGGGTTATGCGAATACATTAATTTTTGGAGCTACACGAAGCGGAAAGATCTACAAAGGTAGCATGGAAGTGGGAAGCAAACCCTTAATTTCACCTTCACAAGAAAGCAAGGAAGAGCTTGCTCTGGTCTCTCTGACAAGTGCGGTCAGTCTGATAAGACATCGCATTCTGTAGTTATGCCTCCACCCATGCCACCACCTGCTTCACCCCCCACACCTCCATCTCCTCCCACTCCACCTCCATCACCTCCACAGTTCAGCATGATGAGCACAATCAAACTAACTATATTTAGAGGTTTAGGGAATGAAGATCCGAACCAGTTCTGGTTTGTGGTAAGCGCAGTATGGGAAGCGCAAGGGATCACAAATGACAACATTAAGAAGGCTACACTGGTGAGTGCACTATAGGATCGCGTGTTGACATGGTATATCAAGCACTCCAATGATCACCCAAATGAAGGGATAGCAGAGATCCGAAATTCTTTGAATAGAGAATTTAGTTGGCCGAAATCAAAGACACGGTCAATCATCAGGTTTAAAGAGATCATGATGCTTCCAGGCGAGACCCCCTGGGATCTGGATCAGCAGCTGAAGAGTATGATCTGCGAGGCTAATATGTTTCTCACGGATGCATAGCATCATGCATGGTTTGTGGCATCCCTAACACAACACTTCAAGATGACATTGTCACAACAGAAAGTTTCCACCTAGGCTGAAGCATTGGAAATGGCAATGAGGTTGCATGAGACGCCGATACAAGATCCTAGGTTGGGATTCCAACAAATCCACTTGCAACTATAGAATCTCTCCCTGGAAATGCAGAGCTTGAAGTAGGATAGGGCATCACGGCCAGAGGCACGAGAGGAAGTATGGTGCATAAAATGAAAAAGCCAAGGTACCGAAGAACCTGGAGGCCATGAAGAGTGTGCTCTAGACTACACTCCTCCCCGATCATATAAGGCTTGAAGGTCTGGCGTTGGGAAGAGTACCTACTATAAAGTTCGAAGATTGCGACCTCACAGACAATGAGAAGTTTCCATAGTTGGCCGCAGAGAAGTTAATGAAGCAAAAATGGTTGTGTGGTGTCGAGAGAGATGGGTTACTCCATCTGCGATGGAAACCCCACTACCACCGTGTGCCCATCACCATTTTTGTCATTAGGCAGCTGCTATTCCTAGTGCATGATGGGTATCTCTGGTTGGAGGAGCCGATTCCTGTCACGGCCGATCTAATTCACTAAATTTCTCAATTACCAGTCAAAGGAAACAACCCCATGGCCATAGCAAGAAAAAGAAGCAACTTAGCCCTCGCAGAAGCTATGAAGGCCAAGTATAAACTAGAAAAGAGAAAGCAGGGGTACATAATAGCAAGCATTAAGGACCAAGGGGTGCACATAGTTGGCTGGCAAGCTAATGAGGAAATGTTGCACCGATGAAGTACTGGCATCTATGATTGCGTTGGCAAAGTAATGCACAGATGGGGTCTAGTTCAACTGGGTACAGTTCCTCTACGACGAGTTCTTGACGAACTGCAAGGAGACCCAGGAGCAGGGTAAGACTTTCCACTATGTGTGGTTGCTCTTATCCATCCTGTTGGTTGTAGGGGAGCTACCGGCGGACAACCAGTTTCCCACTACTGAGGGTGACCAGCCCGAAGCCATGAGGTACACCTCGCTCTGGGCTACAAAAGATGTGAACAAGATTCACGAGATAAAGGTGTTTTGGATGTTTGTGGAGGTGAGCATCCAAATATGGATCAACCGCAGGCCACGCTTGTCCCCTACAATTCATAAAAGCTTGCAAAGTGCAGCAGAATTCAAGGCGGATATGCATAACCTATATATTGGGTGTGCAAGGATCCAACACAAAAATGGGTGAAGCTTCTGTTCATCACAATAGATGATGTGATCTTCATAGCAATGGAAGCATGGCCACTGGAGTGGTGCGCCCCGGTCTTAGCAAAAATGGAGAAGGTCGCAACTCAACAATGAAAGAAGAACACCAAGCTACGCAGCTAGCTGAGACAAGGCACCCAGAACAAGAAGTAGCCACACAGCAGAGGCTAATGTAGCTGCAGCAGCGCAGATGACAAAGACCACAACCATGCCAACCAGAGAGCCCGAAGAGGGCGAGGAGATGTCCATAGGGCAGCAGACCGGGGAAGGGGATAGGATAGAAGAACGTGTGGACCCCAGTTCCACATCAAACCAACTCAAGCGGCCGTGTGCCTTGAGAAAACAGCTCCCTGGAAGAAGGGAAAAGCCATGAAGACATCTGACGACTCGATCACGCTCATAGAAGGTGATCTCTTGGATATCAGTAAAACGATCTATGAGGTTACAAAGGATGTGTTCTAAGGATTCGGATGGAGAAGAACACTATGTTAGGGGCAATCAGGGCACAACTACAAGGTTTACAGGTACATCACCCCCAAACAGGCACAATGGCTCAGTGTGTTGCAGCATGAACCGCTGAGGCCGAACAGACGTTACACGCCCATATGGGTAACACCTTTGTATTACTCGAAAGTGTGCTATTAGCAGCAAGCAAGGATGACCAGGCTGCGATGAGTAGCATGAAAGGCCTCGGCTTGAACATAGCCACCCTGCCATGTGCAATTTTGTACCAGCTACAGGATGGGGTCATCGCAGAGCTCTACGCCGGAGAAGGTTGAGCGATCCAGGTCCTGCATGAATAGAAAATCAACATAGACCAACTTAGCATCCAATGGGATGAGTTGGTTGCATAGGCTTGCGGGCTCGAATAGGCTATAGCAGATGCATGCAGGGGTGTTCCAAAGTTGGCCGTGCCGACAGAGCTACTAGTAGTAGAGCACGTCCATAGATTGGCTGTCAGAGTCCGTGAGGCCCAGGAGGAAACAATAAAGGTTCATTTGGAGTTGAACCTGCAAATCACCAAGCTACGATTGAAGGCGTAGCCTCCACACCCCCAGAAGTCAGAGAGTAGTGCACCCTTGCTATCCACATGGAGTTGGAACAAATTGGCCAGGCGACACAGGGTTGCACGAGGATGTTGGAGCAAGCACTAACTATACTTATGCATCTGCAGAAAGACTCGAACCTACAGTGCCTAGAGATAGAGGCGCACGAGTTGCAGCAGGAGTATGACAATGTCCGGGGGACTGTGCAGACGATTGCCCTTAGTCAGCGACTCGCCAGACTACAGCAGGCAAGGGCACTGAAGGACCAATTATACGTCGCACACCAAAAGGAAGCCCTAATTAAAGCACACGTCCAACCATGGATCGATGAAGCGTTCACAATTACAGCTACCAATGAAGCAAAACTGGCACAGATGCAAGAACTGTATATGGTTGGATAGGAATGTGACCCTGCCGATGGAAGCTCAGAGATACGTGTGCAGCAAGTACAACAGGTGGCGAGAATAGTGTGCTTTGGACACCCAAGCTATACGAGACCTGCTGCATGGAATTCACGTAAAGATCGTCACACCAGTAGAGTGACTCGAGACGAGTCACGATGATTGTGTTGGGGGCCTGTTAGGCAGCGGATCCCCCCATAACATGTTTTTGGGGCTTAAAGCCCAAGTTTGGTTAATGTAATGTAAAGACACCGCAAAATGTTGGCGCGGAGCGCAAGAGTCTAGGGTTGTCTGCCCTAAAATAATGTAATTTAATGTATAGTATGTCAGCCTACCCATGGTCCGCGGACCATGGGATTGTATAAATAGAGCGAGACTCTAAGTGTAAAGGGAATTCGTATTTTTTGTTAAGTAATAGATAGCTACCAAGGCATGGTTAGAAGATAGAAGTGAATCTGAAGTGTATTGGGTCGTAGTGGTAAATAAAGGCTCTGCAAAGTGCGCAGAGGCCTAGTAGAGTCCGCAGTTGAGTGGGCGGACCCCTGCAACTGAGTGCGCAGGGCGGAATTAGGTCTGTAACTGAACTTGAAGATTAATAAAGATAAGATTGATTTAGAATATTGTGCGTCTATTTGTAGATCTGTATTTCTATGTTCTTGTTATCTTTATGCATTTATATTGTTTTTGAGCACACACGCTTATCTGAAAGTTAAATAAGTAATAAGAATATTGGGTTCACACAAACTAAGTTAAGCACTAATATAATAGCACAGTAAGGATCGGATCGAAATAATACTATATTCCCAAAGGTACACATGGGTTGCAAAGAATAGAAAGCTACGTGTAGATTAGGATTGCGAACCCTCAGAACCTTCAACAAGACATCCCTAGGGTGTGGAAACCTTGGTTCCAACACCCTCCCATACTACTTCGGGTGAGACCTCAGTCCACGCTCCATGGACTGTTGTCAAAAGGGCGAGTAGTACTGGGATTTGCTTAGCTAAACTCACTATTGAACCTGGGTCAAGCCCCACGTAGCCAACAAACCTGTTCATAATCCGATGGCTCGGTCCATATGGAGTCATGGTAGATCAGATCTATTGATTCTAGGAGGGGTTGGGATATATTCATATGGACACAGATGAGTCTTTATGCTGCATGTCGTAGCCTTTTTTTAATCTTCAAGGCTTTCACAAATTGTCCAATTTCATTCCCAATCCCTTCCATAATGTCGGGTTCCCAGATATCATCCGAGAGCTAGAACAAACAGACCTAAAATCGAGTGTGGAATTCTTCTTTTTCTCTATGATAGCATTCTTCCCAATAATGCAGAAAAAGCCGAAGTATGGTTCATTTTCAAAAATTCACTTTTGGTCTTCCTATGCGAAAATCATGTAAAAAAACCCTTAGCTCTTAGTCTAAGCTGATCTGCCTCCAAGGGACCATTTAGTCTAGATCCACTGAACAATGTCCTGCCCTCTAGGCGAGATGCCCAACAATTTGCAGGTCAAGGCATGATGTTTCATGTAATTGCGATATTGATCCAAACAGTTGTTTGGAATGACAAACTTGGCAATTTTTCCAGCTTTTGGGAGGCATCTAGCTTTCCATTGCGCCCCCATTAATAGAGTTTCTATGGTTGTTGTTGCATTTTCTCAAAAACCTACTTGGCTAGAATTCATGAGATCGGTGGGTTCATGGCATCACGGTGGGTTCATGGCATCGAGGAAGGAGGAAGGCCCCCACCTAAGTGAAGGGAATGGCGGTTCAACGGGTCTACACCCCTAGTAGGCTATGCAAAAAGATGAGACTCATAAAATGATCCTTCTTAGACTTACAAGCCAACTAGAGTCAATGCAATCCCTACAAAATTCTGACAACAATCTTTTTAATTTATTTATTACATAAAAACATTTTTTTTAATTTATTATAATTACTCATAATTATTTTGATAAAATAATTTACATTCAAAGCATAAGATAATAATTTGAATGAAATGTTATTTTTTATTTTTTAAATATATTTAAGGTTGGTTTTAAACATCTAAAATACTTTAGTTTCCAAAGATAGGATAATAATTAATTTGAGAGCTTTGAAGATTAGTGCAATTAGTTGAGTTTCAGTAGGTGAAATCTGCTCTACTGGGTTGGGTTAGGCTTAAGTAATGACATGACCGAGGAGGTTAGGCTCTACTCTGCTAATGAACTTAATGGAGTGGAGCTGCCCAGATATTTCCGTGCACCAATATGTTGTCCTGTACTATACTAAAAAAATCAAAAGATAATAGCTTAGATGAAATGTGATATCTTTATCGTTATAGATATATTTAAGGTTGGGGTAATGAACAAAAAGTAGTGAAGCTTCGTCTGGTGTCGTGAACCACATTGTAAAAAAAATAAAAAAATTTGGATGAAATGTGATTTCTTTATCTTTGTAGATATACTGAAGGTTGATTTTAAAATATTTATCAAACCTACCACTGCAGAAGTTTACTATAAAATTCATGAGAATTAGTTTTAGTTTTGGTAATGTAGATTTTATTCTTAATCAGATTCAAGACAATAATAATAATAATTTGTATGCATTTTCTAGCTGAATAATTTCAATTAGGTTGTGGGGTTGAGCTTGAAAGCATATAATATGTTCTGACTGGTTCAGCCTCTATGCTTACCCTGGCTTGAATTAATCTAATGTGGAAAACGCTCCAGATTTGTAAAACCCTCTTCTCCATGGTTCCTGTACGTGCAGGTAAATCCTCTACCATTATGATGTGAGAGAGGGATTCAGGAAACAACAAACAGGAACTGGATTGGTCAAATCATGAGTACAAATCACTAGACAGATTGGTCAAATTATGAGTACAAATCACTAGACAGCTCTCAAAATCCTAATCAATCAAAAACATGCCATGACAGATGGGTAATTCGACATGACACAACGGTTTTGTAAAGAACACTAAACGGTTTTGTAAAGAAGCTGTAAACATCCCCTTAGAAAAAGTACACTTTATTTCTACAACAAAGTGTGCCCAACCTGTTAGACAGCACTTCTGCAAACTACCATTTTGTAATGCTTGCCTTTACATTATAAATACACCCTTATGCAGGAGATTAACAGACTAAACTAACAATATGTGATGAGCTTTTACACATACCATAATTCTTTTAAATTAATAATACGTGTGTCAGTGTCGAAAGACATGATAGCATTAAAAACTTTTGTTAAAAAGCTTTTCATCGAATTAGAGATGCATGCATACGTACTGAACGCCTGCAGGTCGCAAGACATGAGTCCATGTTATATTGGAAATATTCTAATTCATAGACACCTACTTGATTCCCCAACTTTTGATAAGAAATGTTTTGGCATTTTTATTTTGGCTATGTCAGTGTGCATTGACTCTGCAAAGCAAAGCAGCCAGTCTGCTCCCACTGCTTCTTTTGTTTAGTTTAGTGAAAGCATTAAATATAGGATGGTCACTTTCACCAACTGAGATGCAAAGCATCAAGTCTTTAGTCTTTTGTCATTTGTCATTGCTTGTTTTGTTTAATTTAGTGAACATTAAATATAGCATCCCCACTTTAACCAGCTGAGCTGCAAAGCCGAAGCGTGTTACCATTGCTTATTTTGTTTAGTTAATTGTAGTTCAGAGAAAGCTATATTCTAGACACAGCTTATTAATTTAATCGAACCTTTGTTTTAGTTGTAGGTAAGCTAAGGCTATATTCTCAAAGGCTTTTAATATTTTAGTTGGATTGAAATTTGTTTCAATGCTTTGTTTCTCGTATTGGAAAACCAGAGAACATGGGTTTCAGCATCTCAGCAGATTGTGAGGTAGTCGGTGATGGACATGATTGTTCACTCGGCCTTTGTGCCAAACCATGTTTAGTAATGAGATGGTTCGTGGTGGACAGGAGTGTTCACCTGACCTTTGTGCCAAACTATGTTCTGTAAATGAACAAGAAAAACTGATAGTTTATGTGTATCTAACGACGCAGCTTTTAGTTACAAATTACAGATACCATTTATGTTACAAGTTGGCATTTAATATATGATGTTAAATCCTGGTTCGCCAACTTCAGTTTCCAGTTACAAATCATGGGTAATATTTACATGTAAGCTTGGCATTTAATATTTAATTTAAAATCCTCGTTTCAGTTCAGGACACCACAAATCAATTATATGTATCGATAAGATAAGTGACATCAATCCTAAAAAATTGAAGAATGTAATGGCATTGAAGCAAGTGCAAGACATAATTCTCTTTATTATATCGAAATGCAAAAAGATTTGGAAGAATAATACTAAATGCATTGTTTTATTCCGATTTCTCATCTTGATTGTTTATTGTTGTTGGTATTTCGATGGAACAATACAATTAGGTAGGTGAAAATGGAGAACTAAGGAATGTTGGTAGGTTGGCATCGAAATTCTTGTAATATATAATATATTTTAATTAAAAATTATTTATACTATAATAATAATAATACTTAAAAATAATTGATTTTATAATTATAAAAAATAAATGTGGAGTATTATTAATAAATTGATTGTTATTTATTTGAAATATAATATTGGATGTGGTGTGTGGTTAATATTTAGTTAAGAACATGGGACTGGTTTCAGAGCTGAGGGGAGCACACAGACTAGGGTTGCAAAATTCAAAGCTGGTTCTACATGGAGGGATGCAAGGGAGGGAGCTCCACTCCCTCCTTTAAGCAAATAGTGGCTGGTAGAGGCAAGAAACTAGTTGAGGAGGACAGAGACACTTCTCAAGATGTAAGGTAGAGAGATAAAGAAGAGGGGCAGGATGGGGCCAAAACCATGGAAAGCAACTACACTAAAGACAACGAGGAAGAAGAAAAAGAACAAAATATAAAAGGCAAAGCACCAAAGGGACCATGCAAGCCTAAAACCTCAATCACACCCAGAGTAGTGTTGAATGACCCTGTGTTGCGGGCACATAGGGACCACATGCAGACGTATGCAATAATTTGTAAATTCATGGGCTTATGGCCCACTGAAAAAGCTTTACAAACATGGATGAAATACAACTGGAAACCAAAAGGTAGCATAGAACTTCACCTGGGATCAAAAGGATTCTTTACTATAGTTTTTGCAAATATTGAAGACAAGGATAGAGTGTTTGAAGGAGGACCCTAATTTTACGCAACTACAGGCCTATATATGCGACCATGGGTGATGAATTTTGTCCAAGAACGCGAAACTTTCACCTTGGTCCCGGTCTAGGTAAGACTATATTCTTTACCTTTGGATTATTGGCAACTGAGATCCTTATTTGCCATAGGAAATAAGCTAGGGTGTTTTGTCAAAGCCTCTGAGGCTACTAGTAAAGGAAAATACACATCCTTTGTAAGGATATGTGTGGAGATGGACCTCTCTGGAGCCCTGCCGAATGATGTAATATTGGAAGTGTTGGATGAAGAATGGGTACAAATAGTGGATTATGAACACATCCCTTTCAGATGTCGTAAATGCCATGAGCATGGTCACCTATTCAGAGATTTCCCTCTCAGTAAAACAGGAAACATAAGTAAAACTAACACCATGAAGGATTCAGAAAGCTTTCACAAGGTGGTCCAGAAAGGAAAAGGGAGCAAAAGGGGACCAAAACTACCTCAGACAAACAAGCATCGGGCTAGTCAAAATAGGTTTCAAGCCCTAGTAGAGGTAGAAGTGACGAGACAAGCATCTCAGGTCCAGGGAGGAAGTCCAGTGGAGGAAGAGAAAGAAGACAATGAGGAGCAAACACAAAACGGGAATAAACAGAAAGAAGACATGATGAGTGATCCAAAACTGGAAATGGATCAGGAAATGACTGAGAGTGACATGGAGATGGAGGATCATGAACTACATGAAATATTGGAGAAAGAGAAACTAGATCTAGAAGGCTTCCTGAAACAAGGAACCAAAGAAGGAGTGGATTCGTTACCTCAAGAGGAGTTCCACAGAGTTCAGCAACTGTTCATCTGGAAAACTCAAAACAAAGGATGTGAAAAGCTATGGAAGAATGAAAAGTAGGGTAATGAAGGAGTGAAAGCTATGAAAGCCACACTAGGATTAGCACCAAGAATCCCAGGAAAGAAAAGAGGCTGGAAAAAATAGAATGAGCTATTGATGGAATGTGGGAAGCTATGATAGATTCAGGTAAGATGAAAGACCTATCCAACTACTCCTTTACAAATCTTTGATAATGAAGTTCACTTGGAATATAAGAGGTCTAGGTAGTAAAAGAAAACAAAGATTATTAAGTAACAGAATGAAACAAGCAGCCCCAGATGTGATCTTCATTCAAGAAACTAAATGTTCCATTCAAAAAATAAAAGATATTCACAATAAATGGCTCAAAAAATTTGAGTTTTTGGAAGTCAAAGCAGAGAATACAGCAAGAGGAATTCTCACGCTTTGGAACCCCCAAAAGATTGACATGATAGATGCCGAAGCATCTAGAGATTATCTTTAAGTGGTCATTCAGCCAGTGGGAGATAAGGAAATGTACATGGTTACGAATGTGTACAACCCCCAAAGGATGGAGGGTAAACTCTTGTTTCTTGATTCACTGTAGAAGCTCAGGGAACGTCATGCAAAAATCCCCTCGATCCTATGGGGTGATTTCAATATGATAAAAATGCTATCGGAGAAAAAAGGAGGAACCAGAATTCTAACCAAAGATTCTTGTGCTTTTCAAACCTTCATAGATAGTATGAAGCTTGTGGATATCGTTATGAATAATGGTACTTTTACTTGGAACAATAAAAGAAGAGGAGAGTCTCAAGTGGCCTCCAAATTGGATAGATTTATAATTTCAGAATATCTTATGATCAAGGACAAGGACATAGTTGCGAGTGTTCTTCCCTTTGGAGGCTTGGATCACTGGCCAGTTCAACTGGACATTCAGGGCATTGGCAAACCTAACAATAGACCTTTTAGATTTGAGAATATCTGGCTCTCCCACCGAGACTTCTATAACAACATTTCTATCTAGTGGACAGAAGATTTGGAAATTCAAGGCACAAGAATGTTCCTTCTTCAAAAAAGACTCAAACACATTATACTTCGACTCAAGGTGTGGAATAAGAAGGAATATGGCAACATTTTTGAAGAAAAAAAAAATGTGGAAGGGAAAATGCAGAAACTCAACCAAACCTTGATTACAGAGGGTTTTGATAAGGAACAAAATGAAATGGCAACTAAATATCATCAAGACTGGGAGAACTTATGTAAGCAAGAGGAAATATTTTGTAGGTAGAAATCTAGAGTGCAATGGCTAAAAGAAGGAGATCGCAACACCAGATTCTTCCACAGATCCACTATGGTGAACAAAGCTCACAATATGATTTCTTCTATTAAGGACAAGAAAGGTAACATACTTAGCATGCATGAAGAAATTGAAGCAATACTAGTTCAGCACTTTCAACGCATTGCTCAGGAAATCTACACTAACACAGATCAATCTATCAGGGATATTTCTAGACATATACCTAAGCTAGTTTCCAAAGAAGATAATTTCAACCTCAACAGACCAGTGTCAGAAGAGGAGGTCAGTGAGGTCCTTAAAGAGATGCAAAATGGTAGGGCACCAAGTCCGGATGGGTTCAATGTAGACTTCTTCAAAGCCTGCTGGAATATAGTTAAATAGGAAATTCTAAACGTGGTGGAAGACTCAAGAAGGGATAAAACTATCCTGAAGGCGCTTAACACCACCTTTATCACCCTGATCCCTAAACAGGATGTGGCCCTAACTCTTGAAAGGTTCAGACCCATTGCCTTGTGCAATGTTGTCTACAAAATTATCTCCAAAGTGGTTGCCAGTAGACTCAAACCCCTTCTTCATATCCTGGTGTCAGTGAAACAATTAGGATATGTGGAAGGCAGACAAATCCTTGATAACATCATTCAAGCTCATGAGGTGGTTCACTCGTTGACAAACAATAAGAAAGCTGGTATGATCATGCAATTGGACATAGCCAAAGCCTATGATAAGCTAAACCAGACATACATCAGAAAAGTTCTTACTGCTTTTGGGTTTGATCATAACTGGATCATATGGGTTATGGCCCTAGTTACTTCACCCAATTTTTCAATCCTGGTTAATGGTTCACCCTCGGAGACTTTCACTCCTTCAAGAGGCTTAAGGCAGGGAGATCCACTCCCTCCCTTTCTTTTTATACTCATGATGGAAGGGCTGGGATGAAAGATCAAACATGCCAAGGTAGTGGGTTGGGTCAAAGGTCTCCAACTGTCTGAAGAGGGTTGCACTTTAACACATCAAAAATTTGTGGATGATACCTGCTACAAGGAATCCCCATGGTCATGGAAGCTCTTGCCTATAAGAAAATCCTGAGAGACTTCACCATGGCCTTAGGTTTGGAGGTAAATCTCTCTAAATCTAAATTCTTTTTCTTTAATACTCACATTACTATTCAAAGAAATATAGCCAGAATTTTGGGCTTCCAAAGGGAGCTCCTCCCCTCGAAATATTTGGGAGTTCCTCTCATAGCCAAACCCTTACAAAAGAGCATATGGGAACTCGTAATTAACAAATTGCAAGACAAAGTTAGGAAATGGACTTTTAGATCTCTAAATTTGGCTGGTAGGTTAGTGCTAACCAAAGCTGTCCTTCAATCCATCCCTATCTTTATGCTCTTTGTTCTCCCAGCTCCTCAAAGTGTCCTACATCAACTCAGATCCATTCAAAGAGACTTCCTTTTGGGTAAGGGGGAGGATCGTAAGAAATGGGCTTTGGTAGCTTGGGATAAGATCTCCAAACCTAAGATCTTTGGTGGGCTAGGTTTGGATGACCCTGACTTACTGAGCAAGGTTCTAGGAGCCAAATTATGGTGGCAATGGGTTAAAGAGCCAGAGGCAATGTGGGCAACTATTTGGAAAGAAAAATATGCAAGCACCTAGCCTAACCATGATCTAATAAGAATGTCAGGTCATAGAAAGGGCTTGTAAATTTGGAACAATGCCTGGGATAACCAGAGTTTAGTCCAAGGAAACAGCTTCTGGGAAATGAGAGAAGGAAACCTTAGCCTATTCTAGGAGGATAGATGGCAACAAGAGCCTATTTTATTAAACAAAGACTTAAGGGATCTCAAGGAAAACACAGATAGCAATAGACTTTCTAAGGTGAAAGACTTTTGGGAGCAAACCAATAACAATGATAAATGGATAATATGGAGGAATTTTGATTTTAGGGATAACAACACCCTGAAGGCTAAAGTAGAAACTCTTAAGGAAATGTTAAAATAGAGGAAGATTCTGAAATCTGAGGGCCACGATCAGCTGAGATGGGGCAACAATAATAAGGGGGTTTTTAACCTCAAGGAAGCAAAGCTCATTCTCCTTGACCTTAATTCTCATTTTCCAGAAAAAACCTGGCTTAACCTTTGGAGATACCAGGGCTAGATGAAAATTAAACTATTCATGTGGCTCATTTAGCATAGGAAAATTCTGACGTGGGACAATATTAGGAATAGGGGCATTTTGGGACCCTCCAGATGCAAGCGTTGTGAAGCTCATGAGGAAACTATGGAGCACCTTCTCAACAGTTGTATGTTCTCCTCTAGTCTATGGAATTCTTTTGCCTTTATTTTCCATCAGATGGATAGAGACAAAAATAACATCTGCAACACCCTGGCCAACTGGAGGAGAGATTTTTCATACAATGAAGTTCTCGCCATTTTTTAGACCCTCTTTCTGAGATTCATTTTTTGGAATGTTTGGAAAGAGAGGAACAACCGAATATTCAAAGATGAAAAGAGAACTTCCCATTGCATTTTTGAGCTGATCTTAAAACAGGTCAAGGAAACGGTTAGTACCATTATGTGAAATCTCCCTAAGAACCCCCGTTCGGCTACTGACCTGGGAATTCTCTGTGAATTGGACCTGCAAGGTATCTCTCCTTAGGGTCTGGATAGAAATCTTATCTCCCTGATGAAGGTAAATGATTTCTGGCATCCTCCTCCAAAGGGTTATGTGAAATACAACATAGATGGAGCTTCAAAAGGCAACCCGTGTACAACCGGTTATGGAGGGTTGCTAAGAGATGAGAATGGGAGTGTCCTCTTCATCTTCCACTATCATTTGGGACAAGCTACCACTAACTTGGTGGAATTGATGGCTATGGAGAAATTTTTGGATTTCCTGAGTCAGAAAAATAGGCAAAATGTGATAGTGGAGGCTGACTCTGAACTTATTATCAATTCAGTCAAGAAAATCAGCGGGGGTACTAAGCTAGAAAAAGTCTCAAAAAATTGGAGACTAATTCAGGGCTTTCAGTGGATTCAACACCACCTACAAAACCTTCGTACAGTTGGCTTTAAGCATGTTCGAAGGTCGGTGAACAAATTGGCAGACTTGCTAGCCAACCAAGGGGTCATTAGCACAGAGAATAGAGTGGCGCAAAATGGCATGAGTTGCCTCAGAGCAGGTTAAAGGCAATTTTACATGAATAGGCAGAAAATGATAAGTTGGAGTTTAATGGCAGAGCCTTTGTTGGAAAAATCACCGCACCTCTATAGAATCTGTAATTTCCACCCTGGGGATCCTAGTTACTGGGTTGTAATGTTTACCACTACCTGCGGGTTTTGGTGTAATGGCAAACCTCCACATGGTATCAGAGTTGAAGGTCTCGAGTTCGAAACACACTTGGCTTGCGTTGAGGGGGGAGATTGTTCTGCTCCCCATTACTGGCGGTGTTGATCCAACGCTCCTGTGTGTTTCGTGGCATGTGCTTAAATATAGCAATGTCTATGTTTACTAACACCTGCAGGTTTTGGTGTAATGGCAATCATGTCTCCAACAAGTGCCTTGGACCAGGAATCAAATTGACTCGACCTTCGCTATTGACTGCTTGTTGATTGACCTTGACTAGTTTTTTGGTAGATGGTTCCTCCTTCTTTAGGTCGGGATGGACGGGAGTCTCGACTGGCACTCTCAGCAACCACTTTCCTTGGAATTTTCCGAATAGTATCGGAAAACCAACTTAGGAGTGGTTTCCTGGCGATCGCACACCCCGCAGGTGATAAGTGGTTTTTTCATTTTAGTAGTGATTCCTTTTAGGAGGCGGCACGTGGTGGTGGGGCCAATTTGAATACTGCCCTCATCACACGCTAATGTCCGACATTCTTGGTGGGTGCGATAAGACCCTTGACCGTCGGATCCAATAATGTAAATCAATGGTGGTGAAAGGTCGAGCAAGTTGGAGGCGAGGCCAGTTAAGTGGCGTGCTTCTTTCCTATGCGATATTGTCTAGTGCCATTGGATAGGGCTCGACGGATCATCATTGTAGATTCAGGTGAAAGATTTGTTTTTTTTGTGGGTTATGCGTGGGCCCTTGTTTGTTGGATGGTTTCTTTGGGGCATGGTCCTCTCCATGTCTTGGACGGCTGGTGGGGCCCTTTTTTCTTTTGCTATGTTGCGTCCACTACTTAGGTTCAATTTTTGGCTTATTCCTCTTTAGCTTTGTTGTGTTGAAAGGTTAGTTTTTTTGAGCTGAGATTGTTGCCTTGGCCCGATCTCGATTCCTTTGGGGGGCAACTCTCCTTCGCCACTTTTCTGTGTGGCTTTTTGTAAATTTTGTATATTATTAATGGTAAAGAAGGTCCTATTCTTCCTTCAACAATATATATATATATATATTATATATATATATTATATATATATAATATTCAATATTTGATATATAGTATCACCTTAAATTTATTTGAAACTAAATTTAATAAGTATGGAACTTTTGGGTAATCAAAACTTATTACTACTTAAATATTTTATCATTTAATTTTAATTTTTAAGTTCGTTAATATATCTTTATTTTATGTTACAATTCATGTGATAAATTTATTTCTTATTCTAAACTATAGAGTACTTCTAGTGCAATGATATTCAATCATAGATATATAAGTTTTAAATCATTTAGTTTATTATATTTTTATAGTTTTTAATATAAAGTTATTTTTATGTTTTATAATTTTATTTTTACATTGATATTGATATTTCTATATTTGAAATAAATAATTATAAATAATCAAGTATGTTTTAAATGATCCTCAAGGATGTAAAATTTAAATTCTATAATTAGATAATTTCTAAGATATTAATTACTTAATATATTTGGTGTAACATATATGTCATATTATTCTATAATTGTAACTGTGAATGAAGTCTCTAAATAAAAGAGAGACTCTAGTCTTATCTTTAGTTTTAGGTATTGTCCCTTTGTCAATTTGCATAACTTTTTATTTGTAGTTTCACTTCTGCAGAGTTGGGGTTTCCAAGAGTCACTTGTACCTTGATATATTTTTTGTAATATAGTGCTAAACTAGTGAGCCATTCATGGAAAATTTTAAAAGATATAAATTTAAATTAAAGTTTATAAAATTATAAAATATTTTGCTATAGTTTAAAAATATTGGTATTTCAAATGATTTTATATAGTTTCTATAAAATTTTGGAGATTTCTAAAGTAAAATATTCTTATTCTAAAAAATTGGAAATTCATCCTTTTTTAAACATTTAAAATTAGCCCTCTAAAATTTTCACTAAATCATTATACTTTCTCTTTTAAAAATGACCTCTAAAAATGACTACTTTCAAACCTATCTCCAAAATATTGTATAAAATTTTCATATCACAACAAAGTAAAATAACAAGCCTCAAACACAAATGCCACCATCAAATTTCCATGAGACAGGTGAGATAGATTTAAAATTGTAAGCATCTTCATTCAAACAAGTCGAATTATCTTTTAATGTTTTGATGAAATTAATTTGATCAGACTTTTAGAAAAGTAAATAAAACGCATTTTGATCGGTACATTTTTTTTAGCTTTAATTTAAAAAAAAACAATAATTTTGCAACAATTTTGTTTTCCAACAGTAAATGGAAAGATGATAATTTTAAAATACAAACCGTAACCTTGTTGTTAAGGGTAAAGAATAACATCTCTAAAAAAAAATGGTTTATTAAATATTAAAAATAATTTTCAATTTGTATGGTATATAAATTTGAATATCTGTATGGTGTATAAATTTAAATTCCATTTCAATAGTATGTCAAATATGTTTGATTATATTTTTTTGGTTTTTTTTTAAAATACAAAATTGTTGCATATTTTTATGGTTGTTTCTTTGTCTTTTGTGAGAAATTTTTTACATTTTTTATGGTTATCTTTTATAAGAAAATATGTGAATATTTAGAAAAAAGTTATATGTGAGAAAATTTATATATTTATTGATGGTTATTTTTTTTATTGGAAAATATGTGAAGATTTTCTCATTAAAAAAATATGAATAGTTAAAATGTTTTAAGATAATTATAATTTTTTTTACAAGTTTATTGATAATTCGAATTAGAAAGTCTTTTACAATTGCAATTCTAAAAGCATTTTACTTATTTAAGAGGATACCTTATTATTGGCATTCTCAATTGTAATCTATACATACTGACTAATAATTCATAGGGTCATTTGATTATATTTACATGTGAATAATTTTTCCCTTGCTAAATGAGAATAGATGTGCAGTTAGAATAGATGTGATTTACATATGACAAGTTGCATAATTATAAATGATATCTTATTGAAGCAAAATAAATGTAGTATGCCTAGATTGCTATTCAATGTAATGAATTTATGAATTTTTTTTATTAGATTATTGTGAAAATAGGAACATTCAATGTAAGGAAATAACATTACTAGGTGGTTAGATATAGATTCTTTGAAGATACTAGTTTGAGACCTAAATGTAAGCTTGAGAAGTTCCTATTAATTAAAAATGCCTAGATATTAGACTAAATGAAAATGACATATCTCTCATGAGTTAAAACAAAAAATAGATATAAAAAAGAAATCATACATTTTGTTTCAGTAATTTAGAATAAATAAATAAGTTTTTTGTTTTGTATTCAAACTAATGAAAATGATTATTAGTTACTTACTATAATCCATACACCATGAAGAGTAGGGAGTAATAAACGATGGAAATAAAACAAGTAATTATGTTTTATGAAGGAAAAGTATTTATGATTTGCTATAAGTTTAGGGAATAATATGTTAAAAATATTTAAAAATATAAATCTCTAGTATCTTACTAAACCTTATATCAACTTTAATAAATTGTACTTTACTAAAAAAAAATTATCTAATAAATACTAATTTCATTTTTGAATGGAATATATTTTATAAATTAAGATTAGATGCTATCTATTTATCTATATATCTAAATATCTAAATATAAGGAATCCCATTTTATATATGGGAAATTGAATTCATGCTCATCTTATTGGACATTTCGCTACTTTATTCTATGGAAATAATTCAATTTCTTTGGTATTGCTAGTATTCTATAGTTGAGTAGATAATTTAAGAGTAGAATATTAAAGCATGATATCACACTTAGTAGATTATGTACAATCCATTAAGGCTGTGTTGCATAGCGAAAATACATAGCAAGTCCCCTCTTCTTTGTACTTGTAATTCTCAAATAAGGAAGGAAGGGAAGAGCATCAACCTCACATTCTCGCTATGTTTTCTCCTCTATTTTGTTTCCTAGGTTAGATATTATGTTCATTTGTTTCGATGATGTATTAACTTTCTTATTTCTTTCATTCTCATTTTAGTTATTTCCATAAATTTGAGCACTAAATGAGTCATAATAAATCCAAAATCTAAGGTAAAAAAAAATGAAATATTTCATAGTAATTCATTATCTATTGTATTGAACCATTATATTGGAATTTCCATGGTGGTTTATACATCATACTGATATCAGGAGAAGTTTCTTTGAGTTTTTTGTGGGAAGTTATAGGATATAGGATTTACATTAAGAAGGAAGTCACAAAACCTGAGCCATGCTAGCATAAGTGATGTGGTAAAAACCTTTGAGATGAGGTGGTGGAGATATTTTTAAGCTAAAATAATGAGTCACTAATATCTCTAGAAAAATTTCCCTCCCCATAGAATATCTAGGAAAGAACATTGAACATTCTTGGAAGATAGATGGATTTAACTCAAAATTTAAACGAAATCAAAAATTGGAAGATAGTGAAAATTAAGAAAAGGAATTTAAAAAATAGTGAGAGAAAGAGAAACCAAGTTTTAGTGCCATCACTCATTCATATTATTTGCATAAAATGGAAGTTAAAAGTGGACATCAAACACTACTAAGATAAGATTGATGGTATTAACTTGAATAATTGGTTGTGATGGTAAGAAGTTTATTTTAATGTAGATAAAATAGAAAAATAGAAAATAATTTCATTTTCCCAACTAAAGGTAAAAGACCATGCATTAACCTAGTAGGAAATCCACATAAAGATATTTGAGATAGAGGTAGATCCTCTAGTAACTAATTCAAAGACATTTAAAACTTGCATCAAGTCATAGTTTCACCCTATTGGGAATAGTTTATCTCTTTTGTTGTTAACAAACAAAGCCAAAATTCTACAAACTTATTAAAGCTTACCCATTTTTTTTAGAGAGATGGTACTCCTCTTCTTAATCAAACTATTTCATGTTGCATTTATTTGACCATAATATTTAACTCAACAATTTTTTTATCTAACTTGGAATAAGATGGTTGACCTGGGGCTGGAGCATTTTAGACATTTAGGGGTAGGCCATAAATGCTACATTTTCCAACTATTGTGTCCTATACATGGTGAGTGTTAATCTTCTTGGTTCTAAATTTTTTAAAGAAGTTGTCTCCCTTTGCATTTTGCCCAAAATAATATAGGGATCAACATTATTTTCTAACATATCTTATTTCATTTCTTGCAGTTTCTTGATAGCCTCATGTAGCATAGAAATATGATAGAAATATGAGAAGATTAATTGCATACTTAGCATTTAGATGAATTCAAATTTTAAAACATCTAGAGATAACTAGATCATTAGGTTGCGATTTTAGTGGTCTTTCTATAAGGTCTTAAAAAATGAAGTTTAAAATATCTAATATTTTCATTTTTTTTCTACATGAATTTGTGTGAATTGAGTGAGAAGAGAATGAGATGTGGGGTGAAAATACCTTCCTATAAAAGAAATGTTGATATCATTGAAAGATGTGATTGAAAATTCAGATAAAGAAAGATGAAAATCATAAGAAGGTATAACTAAATTTTCAGGACATTTCCTTATTATAACATCCCCAAGTATTATTCCATTAATATAAAAATTTGCCAAAAATTGATCCATATGTTTAACGGGGTTCATGATATGAATTCCATTGAATACTAGAATTAATCCTAGATGACATTTTGGTAGTTCATGCTGCTCAACTTCTAATTCAAAAGGTATTAGTCTATGTCTTTGCCTTTTTTTCCTCTTCCTATAATGATCCCTTTCATATCACTTTTCCTCATTATCTACCGGTGCATTTTGTTCTCGTGGGATGAGGAAAAACATATCCTTATTTGTAGAATTACTTGAATTTTGATTGATCTTCTTACTCCTAGTTCTAGTTATAGGCCTAGAGTTTTGGATTCCTTTAAATTCAAAAACTTTATTTATTAGAGTCATGTGGGCGTAGAAGCTCTTAATCGGCTAAATATTTCCAAAATATTTTGAGTTATCTAATTCTTATTGTCTTTAAAACCAAGTCATATAACTGATTCATGATAATTTTTTGGTCTTCTAATCCAATGGGAAGATAAGGTTGTAATGGGTTAGGATGATTCATTTACTGGATATAAAATATAAGATTGGTCCACAATATGGTTTCCAAAAATGTTGATCTATTTTCCCATTGAGGATGATATTCAACCTCCGAGGGACTTATTAAAGCTCCCTCTATCGTTTTGTAAAGTTGGTACTCCTCTTTGCACACTCATATTTTCTTATTGATGAAAAATATTGAATCTAAACATTTAACACATTCACCCGTGACTATGCTAGTTTATTAAAAGTAAGAAAAAATGATGAAAAACATAATTCTAATGATTATCTCACCAATGATTAATTCCAAAATATACATCCACTCACATGTCATGAGCAAGACACATTTGAAGAAAATACATAGATATAAAACAAAGGGGACAATCCTGATATTTTAGATAACACTAATAATATTACATTAATTCAATATCATAAAGATTCATAGGTAACCATTCATAGATATCATGATTAAGAAAAAGGTATATGAATCCAAAAATATTAGGTCCTCCTAGAGATAGTTCTCTATGAAAGTAAAAAATAATATTATAGACTTAAAACTTAAGTTTTAATAAAGAAGATGCTCAAGGAAGTCCATAAAATTCCTGTTACTTATTAAAAAATTGAATACATTTGTCCCTAATGGACTAGGATGGGGATTTCATGGACCTAGGATGGAAGTCATATATAGTAACCTAGAAAAAAAATAGCAAAATACAGTTGTGGATCAACTTTATAACTATTACCTTTGATGTGAGGGAATATTTGAAACATTATTGGCAGTTCAAGAGACCTTGGAAGTTGAATATAATTATCATGAACATTGTATTTATATGTCTACCATCTTAATGAAAAAGTAAACCGTACTTATTTTTCTTTGGTGTCCATTCATGATTAGTCTAATTAACCTTGGTTGTAGACTCGAGTTCTTTTTATGGATTAGACTCACTTGATATGAATTAGGAACTAGTGAAGATACATGGTGAGAATATGAAAATGTATTTGATGCAAGATGTGCATAAATACTTGAGAATGAACTGTGTGGTATGATATATATATCTTCTTCGTAGTTGAAGACCATTTCTAAGAAGTGATCCATATAAGGTGATTCTTTTCTATAGAAGTAGTCTGTGTTTAGAACATCTTCATAAATGATAAGTGTGTTTTCCAAATTATTCACAAGGGTGAAGATACAAACCCTAATCTCTCATGTGGAAAACTCAATCACAATGTTAACATTTGATCATCTAAAGTGGATGTGGAGTAGGTGAAGATGAGTTGTCCTAAATAAATTAAACACTTTGAAACTGAATTGGTTTAGGGTAGTGTGTAATGTGAAAGGTCACTTCCTTTTCATATCTAATAATGGTTTGGTGCTTTTTATTGATGTTGTATTTCAAAGGTCTAATGGTGGACTTTGGAGGTGAAAGTCAAACCTTTTCATCTTCATGTGAATTCGCTCCTGATGTGGTGTCAATTTGATCATGTGTTGGCTACTAATAATATACTCTCTCAAACCTAAAAAGATAGTTATTATGAACAAAAACATATTTAGAGTGTTGAATTTTTTGTTGCAAATTATCTTATTGGAGGTAAGACTAAAGATGTAGAAAATAAAATTTTCCATGTGAACCTTAAATAGGTTTGAATATCTGTGAAAATGGATCTTCTAATTTTGAATGTGTTGTCAATAATGTATAATATTAGAGTATTTTATAACTTTAATAACTCAATGATTCTATCCATTTCTAAACGATTTAAACTATGAAAAGGAAGGGAAAATTATTCAACTAAAAATGCATCTGTTTACAATGGAAGTAAACTAATTTTCAAGAATGTATAAGTGAATATAGAAACAAATATTTTCAAATTACTAATATTATTAATATTGGGGTTGAATTGACACCATTATTAGGCCTATCCTTCAATACAAATAGTACAAGACTAAATATTCCCTTCAATTTATATTTGTAGAATCATAGAGCACGATTAATTCCACATTCCAAAAATGAGTGATGCCCAAGTAATTATAGCTCTCTTAAAAACACTTTTGACCAATAATCTCAAGTTAACCACTTTTTCTATCTTTATACAATATCCGAAAGTGGTTTCCAAGTCTCTGCAAACTTAAATTATTATTTTTAGTCCTTTTATAAAGCCACATGTTTGGTTTATTCTTCTCTTCCACTTCATTGTCCACTTCTAGTTGAACCAAACCCTTAGAGTGGTGTTGTCACCAATTTGACCCTAATTACATCTTGGCTCCGTATGTCATTTTTGAGTTGTGCCTCTCTTGTCATATGACTCCCTCTTATATTCTTGAGATCAAAATTTCTCCTTAGAATCTTCATGTTTGTCAGATATTTTATTCCAAGAGCTTAATCTACGAAGATTTTCTCTCTTGCTTCAAATTAACGATTGATACATGCCATTAGGTGGGATGTGCTCACTAATAAAAAAACCACTTTCTCCCGATTAGTCATAGTCATTTGATTTGTTTTCATTTGACATATCTCATTCCCATAAGGAACGAAGGAGCAAGGGCATTAACACACCCCCACTCCACGCAATGAGATCTGACCATCTATCGTTCACATTATCAATAATCTATAAGAGCATCGAGCCCGAACATGCGAGGAACTTGACCCACTCATCAGGTGTGATGGATGGGACGTTGCATTGTTATTGGAGAATATTTAATCCTTATTTGATTGAAATCATGATGAGAGTCCTATCTGTATTTAGCAAGGCATTTATAAATTAAATACACCTATCTGCAAGCTTTCAAGCTCATTTTCTTTTTATTTCCCTTTCTTATTGTTCTACAGCATTTTCTCCATAGCAACCATCACCTCTACATCATGACTGAAATCCAACTCAGGGCTTAAAATTCTTCATTTATAAGTAGTACTCGCTCACCACTAGTTGCCCTGTCTTATTAGACTTCCTAGAATATAAAAGGGAAATCAGTAAAAGTGATTACAACAAAAGTAAGTAGGGCTTATAACTAAACGACATTAAAGAAATGTATGGATATGAGATCATTCATTATGATTTTAATTCTATATATATCACATATAAATTTAAAATAAAAGCATTTAAAAGATTAAATATCACTAACTAGTATATGTGAATAAACATAGTATATTATTACTATCATTAAGAACTCCTAAAAAAGGGGAAACATTGTCCACAAAAGGGGGGAAAGATATATTAAGAATATTTAAAATTTGGTGCTCGAATGATTAAAGAAGTTGACTTCTTAAATGTATACACATATATATTTGTAACATTTATTAGATACATAATTTTACAAAGGTTATCATGGATAAATTATGATTTTCCACTTAAAAAATTTCAAAAAATTCCCAACATGTATTGAAATCAGACACTTTACAATTTAATAAAATCGTTAAGGTCACACTCGATAAGTGGAAAATGGATTTTAAATCCATACTCGTGAATTTAAATTAATGAAATAAAACCTCTCTCTATTTACCATTCAAATGCACAGTGGGTAATGAAAATATAGTTACTAAAACACTTAAATATTTTGAAATATTTATATGAAGTCATTCATATAGATCTTAATTTTTTAAATACAAATATTAAAAATGAAATAATAAAAATAAAAATCCTCCTCTCATTACAGTTTTAGGCATTGTACAACAGGGACCAAATTTATCTTATGATTTCTGTTTACATGAAGCTTTTCTTTATAGAATATGCAATGGAGAATCAAGTAAATACATTTAGTGGAGGTTTTAATATTGAGATATTTATTAAAATGAACAAAGGACTCACATTATATCAAGTTTTTCATAAGGCTCATGTTAAATATTTATTCAACATTATCACATTGAAACTAAGACAAGTATTAAATATTTCATTGAATTGACATACGAGTCCCCACTCCACTCGTGTTGAGGTCATCGTGTCAAATGAGGAAAGTTAATTCACCACCACCTTACCCCCGATATTAAATGACCATCGTTTGATTAAAAAGGCTCACCATTAAGATTTCATTGGATCATGAATGGCTCATTAACATCTCCTTAGTTCTTCACCAGATATAACATCTCAACCTTTTGTTAAAATTGGATCCAATCCCCAAGTTGTATTAAGCCCCCACCTTAGTTGAAGAGTTTAGGGATTTCTTCACCTTAAATTCATCTTCGCAGAAATATTTTCCTTAATGTTCCTGTTGAGGGTTTATTGCAAGTTATATTTATATGCCTGAATTCACTCATCAATATATTTTAGGAACATAACTTTATTTACATGTTGAGGAGGATTTAAAGGACATAATGTATAAGGTTTCACTCTTTTGGGAATTCATTTCAGAAATAAAGGTGCGCACAAAAATACATATTACAGAAAATATTGGTGCAGTAAAGAGAGAATATTTACTTCTTATATTTCTTATATTTACGTGTTTCTTGTAACTATCCAAATGATTAATTCTAATTTGTTTTTGCAGGAATTGGGTTTCAATGGATTAGAACTTCAATGGATTAACATGAAAGAAACTACCAACAAAGAATTACTATTTTTTCTAATTGTCAAAATCAAGGAGATAAAAGATTGGAGTGTCAAAGTTATTAAGAATTGCTTGTTAAACAAATGGTTATTAACAATTATTAAAAACATTATTCAAACCTTTGTATAAAACCCCTAATTTTCTCATTCGAGAGGGGGTTGGAGGGAGAAATTTTGAAGAAAGAACAAACTTATGATTCGAGAGGGTTTGATTGCACCTGTTTCATAGACCGATTAATAATGTTTTTGTAACATTTTGTTATGAAAATTCAATATTGTAATTTTTCAGTCTTCCTTTTCATTTTCATTCTATTTTATGTGTGTATACATTGATTCATTCTATAATTTATACAAGGGACCTGATTTCTTGTTTACATTGCAGTATGAGGAATCAAAGTTAGGAATTTTGTGTTTTGTATTGTTTTATTGACTAAATACACTTGTTGTTCATTAGTTTTACTACAATATTTCATGCAAAGATACATATTACAACAATTTATGCTCCTTCCTTCATTTTTATTTCTTGTAATTTATGTGCTTGAATCTAGATATATGTTGAAAATATAGTAGTTGACTTGATTAGCACCATTTTTTCAAAACAATTAGATGATTTGTTTATTTTCATTTATTCATATTATCATTAAATGAACATGTCTTAATGCTTTCCATTGGAGGGAGAATGCAATGTAATAATACATGATGTTATTTTATTTTGTTCTTTTTCACCATAATGAGAAACTCATAAATGGAGTACAAGTACAACTAACATTTCTTTGACTTTTTCTTTTCTTTTGTCATATTCATCTCTAATTTGTGTTATGGCCTTTCTCATTGCACACTTAAGGTTTTAATCACGATTATTGATCTTCTAGGTACTATAATTTCCTGTTCCCAAAGTTTAACTTCTATTCGT
Organism: Pinus taeda; assembly: GCA_000404065.3. NCBI lineage: Eukaryota > Viridiplantae > Streptophyta > Pinopsida > Pinales > Pinaceae > Pinus > Pinus taeda. Next base: position 53,574 of record APFE030713829.1, read on the forward strand.
TTAAATGAAACCCATCCATATCTCTAAGATGGCCTTATTTATTTCCTAAATAGAATAATTCTTTAATTAATATTAAATACAGGGAAGAACCCCTGAGGCTAAGGGAGGCAATAACTTTAGCCTGAAGAGGGAGGATTCTTGGAATCCTCAGTGATGTGGTCTCGGGTTGTCCTCAGTTACCAGCACTATTTGTGCACCAACAAGTCGTATTAGAAAAGAAAAAATATCTTATATACATATTAGAGATAAATCCCAAGAGACAACATCTCTCTGGTATGTTATTTGAATTTTCAAATGGAATTTGAATGGATCCTATAAGAGCCACATATACTCGCTTATCAAAATTTTCAAATGGAAGTCAAATGAATATTAAAAAACTCACATGTTATTCTTTGATACAATATTGGTGTTCTTTTTGGCATCATATTTGTTAACAATTACAACCTTGGGTTCACCTTAATTATAATACAAGGAAATGGATACCTTGTGGGCTTTCCCTATGATGCAAAACTCTATTTTTTGTTAGCCACAACTGATTAGTTTCAATGTCCCTTCCATTCATCCAAATATATTTTAAGAAGTAGAAACTCTCATAAGCTTCAAAATATATACAAGCCTATGCTCTAAAAAGTGGGGATTTGTAATGGCATGAGTGTTGGAAATACTAAGAGCAAGGTGAATTAGTATTTCACTTACAATTAGTTAATGTTTATATTTCATAGAATTAATTAACTCAAATCAATAGTGCACAAAATCAAAACAACGGACACCAAAAATTTAGGCGGAAACCATTCTGGGAGAAAAACCATTGAACCCTTCTCTAATAATTTTATGAGTACATAATTTCTTCACCTCCAACTAAAATGGAATCCACAACACCCTAGTACTCAATAAAATCATTCTAGTTCAACAAGGCAACTCCAAATCCTGATAGGATGCTTCTACACTCTGTTTTACTAGGATCGACTGGAAGGATCCAACGCCCTGCAAGCTCCAACTTGCCCTCGCACCACCCTGCCGTCCTAAAGTATTTTCAGACTACAACCTCAAGGTAACTTTAACCACCTGCCTAGCACCACCTAAACACCATGAAAATGATAATAAATAGACAAACAATTGTGGGCTCTTGTACTAAGGATAATGACCCACTTACAATAATAGATCACTATAGAATTATATCCCAATGAACCTTTAATTATGCTTCAGATATACATTGAGACAATGAAACCCTTACTAAAAACTATTTCAGATGTATAGTGAATGTTAAAAAACTTTAGATCTTAACCAAAGATATAGATATTTAACAATAAATACCTTATTTCTAGACTTTTCTAGAATGATAGTACCTTAATTCAGTAGCTATGATGTGAAAGTTGGTCACTAGAGACCCTTTCAATTTGCTTCCAAACAATGTGTCTTGTAGTTGAGCAATGATGCCTTTGCGTTTTCAGTAGAATTCTATATTGTTGTAAGAGAACGCTTCTTCAATGATCCAAAAACATGTCAAAAGATAATGTTGATGCAACTCTAAATCCCTTTGTAAGATAATGTCTCCTAACATACTCCAATACTACTTGATCTAGAGCTTATCATTATATCAGGTTATCTTTTGAGTCACAATGTTTGGCCAATAAATTAGTAAAACTCCAAATATTTCTCCTTAGTCACATCAATTAGGCTGGCCTATAGACGCATACATGTGTATATATGTTCATGCCAACAACTTTTGTGTTTAATATGTATTCAATTAGTCATATAATGAAACAAAATTTCTTCACATCTAATGTCAAGAACAAGAAAACAAAGTGACAAGATATTTTGCAATAATGTTGTCTGTTGATATCTTGTCCATAGGTTGCAACTTCCAGAGATAACTTATTTGAACACTTGAATTACTGGGATGAGGACTGAGCCTTTACTCTTAAAATTAGTCTAATATGGTTGACATTTTAGGGGCTTCACACCTTATGAACCTCATGGATAAATGCTCAGAAGTGTCTATAGAGATATAGATTACAAGATGCTCTAGGAGGCCACTTTTTGATGCCACAATTGTGCAACAAATCCACCTGCAAACTTTGATGTCCGTAGGGATTTAAAGTGTTATTTCTCTTCCTTCTTCACTAATCCTCAGTGATTTGTAGAGACAAATATTGAAGTTCTTGCATGAAAAAGTGTTAACCTAGAAAGGGTGAGAATATGATCACATTATCCATGAACGATAAGTGCATTAGTTGCTGTGAAATGTTTCTGGGGAGGGTTGATTCTTTAGTACGTAGAGATAGGGTTTTCTAGTTGTCGATCAAGATGTGATCCACGCGTCAAAATTTTATTAGGTGTAGAAATTTGAATAATATAACACTTATTCATAGAGATTATCCTAATTATACACTATTTGAGGAATGCATGCATAATACATAACCTCCTCTACCATTGATCATCAATTTTCAAAATTAAAAAAAAAACAATCGCATGCGCACATTGAAACATCAATCACACATATCAACACAGTATGTAATGGGGAAAGCATACAGCTGAAAAACCCCAACTATATGTATATTATAATGATAGAGAACATGTAACAATACATAGTACAATACTCCTCACAAGTACTCAGTACTATCTCCACATGCTATACACAAACTAGCTCAGATCTGAACAAGTCATGGGTTCAAATATCCTCCACTGTTTTCCTGCCTCTACTGCACAATCCAAGTTGAGAATAGATCAGATCCAAGTTCGAATTCCCTTGGCTTTTACTGCGCAATCCTCATTGGAAATCTCAATCAATGATCGTGCAAATCTCATGCATATCTATAGACTATAGTCACAACTAATAGTAGTCTCACCCTTTCACCGACCTCTAACACTTGTCTCCACTAAACTATCTATGCACTGAGTTAACTGATGTATTCTTTAGTTGATTTATGAGTTAATAATTAGTGAATTAATTAATAATTAATTCACACCACTCATCACTAGTGTATTTGTCAGTTAGACTAAATACAACTAGTTCAACTAAGTCAAACTGAACACAACTCCATCAACTCCTCAATCAACTCCACCAAACTCAATCACTTGAGTTCTAACTAAAGTCCATCATGCAATAGCGCAATCACTTGAGTTCTGGCAGTTGCATGTGCCACATCCGTAGCTCGAACTGAAGTGCTGCAAGAGGATAAGATAATGTTTATAGTCCAAATATTATTAAGAGCTAATAATATTTTACTGTTCTATTTTTTTACTAGTAGTATAAAAATAGACTCCACCCATATGTCTAAAAATAGAGGTCCATCTATTTTTACCAACATGGCCAATCATCCATAAATAGAATCCTACAACTCATAGACCATGATCCATATGTCTAAAAATAGACATAGTCTAAAAATAAACTTTGTGCCATAAATAGCCTGTTGGCCCACTTAGTGAAGGCGACTTCTTTTCACTAAGATCCATCATCTTGTTGCATTTTCAACACTGCCTCTCAACAAGATATGGATTATCTGCAACCCCTATCCTACCTCTGTGGTAT